>JBAMJV010008588.1:0-65263 GCA_037951105.1 Echinarachnius parma
GGCCCTTGTACCATGATGCCATTTGTCTGGATTTCTATTGTATGGGGATTAGTAGGTCTATTTAACTGTGGTGAGCCAGGGTGTGAATAGGCTCTGATCATGACTTTGAATAGGTCTTTTTTTTACACAATACACCCCTATAGAATTCTTGGACATGGGTGTAGGTCTAAAATAATTAAATTTTACATGAAATTTGCAAACTAAAAACAAGGCTGTAGAAAAAGCAAGAAATAACATATCTCCAATTCTTTCATATATTGTAGAAATTATATCAAGCCAAGATTTAAGCAAACAAATTTCTCAAAATTATTTGATCCACGAGGTAAAACGGAAGGTCAAAATCTAAGGTCAAAGGTTATCGTATCCAAATTCGCTCATGCATGAACACAAATGGCATAAATGGATTGCACATAACATCCCCAGTCCAATGACACCTTTACAAAATAAATTGACCCAACGGTTAATGGACAATGGCCATTTGAAAAATGGTGCCCACGCCCATTTCTTACAAAACTCCCCCATAAGAATCGACCATAGCGCCAAAACCATTGGGCGGATTGGGCTAAAACTTAAATATTTGCGCTTTTAAAGGTTGAAATATCATACATACCAAATATTAGCAAATTTGAAGGGGGCTGCGATGAAAATTTTCAATTTTTTTAAAGGTGATTTGACATGGAATGACCCTACTGTGTCATATCATACATTATAGTCCATTATGTCCTTCCGTTACCGAACATTGGTCCACTTTGTGTGAAATAACTCAAATATCTGCAGACAAATTTTAATCAAAGAACAAGTAAATTGTTCTTAACCCTTCAGAGAATGAAATGTGTACCCTTAAAATATTTTGTATTATTTAATATCACAGAGTTTTAGTTAAAACTGATTTGATAACAAAACCTTGTCCATTTTAGTGTCCTTCCGTTACCGACCTCATTTGTATGCATATTCAATAATGTGCGGAGATTAAAAAAATTAAAACAATTATGGGACCTTAAAACTGTATGTTTTGGAAGTATTGTTATCAAAATAGACGGTTCTAACAACACAAGTATTTAAAAATGTCTTTCTTAAAGTTGACAATTTGTGTCTGAGTGTCCTTCCGTTACCATGGATTGACCATGAATAAGAGCCATTGGAGCATGAAATATAGTAAGAAAAAAATAGAAATGTAAATGCTTGTGATGTCCATATGCTATCTATGATACAAACTCATTTTAGACCACAAAAGAGATGTTTCCTTCTCATAAATGGTCTTTAAATTTCAAAATTAATTTTATTGTACAATTCCAATAGACTTTTCAGAGGTCCTTCCGTTACCGTCCTTCCGTTACCGAACACTGGAGTAATTAATTTCTCATAATTAATATACCAACGTAGATATTTTTCTTAAAAGGTGGTGTTATACTCTGTGATCATAAGGAAATTGACTAGTAGCCAACTTAACATGATAAACCTCGTAACTTCACAGAGATTGGGTCATAACGAAAAAACTTGAAAATCCATGTCCATTTTGCTGTCCTTCCGTTACCGGCCTCATTAGTGTCCATATCTAATTTACATAATGCGGTAAAAATTTTAGAAATATTGGAAATCAAAGGTGTCCCAACAAGGATCAAAGACATGCCATTTAGAATAAAAATCAAAAGCAGGATCCTGGAATTATTTGATTGAAGTTCCAAAATTGTGTCTGAATGTCCTTCCGTACCGTGGAATTGCCCAGTAGTAGTAGTAGTAGTAGTAGTAGTAGTAGTAGTAGTTGTAGTAGTAATAGTAGTAGTAGTAGTAATATAATTTTGTTCGTATTAGTATGAGAAGTAGAAACATTATGATTATTACTATTTTCTATTTGTCTTGTTATTATCATCACTATTACAGTTTTTATCATCATGACCATTACAAGTGGCAGTATTATTAAGTAAATAATGAATGTTATAATCAACCAGAACGTCAATGACGTAGCGCTCATCCGGCATCTCGCAACATCAAATATCGCAAATTTCATGTGGTACACTTTTCAACTGGTCAAAAAATTAAAATGTGATGCCCTGGAAGGGACATAAAAATTAATTTAAAAAAAAATAGAGTGAAAAAAATATAGATTTAACGCCCCAGAAGGGACATGGGAAAAAAAATAAATAAATAAATTTAAAAAAATAAAAATAAAAAAAAAATAAATAAATAAATTTAAAAAAAAATAAATAAAAAAAAAAATAAATAAATAAATAAATAAATAAATAATAAAAATAAATGAATAAATAAATAAATAAATAAATAAATAAATACAAAATTACCATAATTAATTCATGGAGAAAAATTTCAACTTCTGTGTAGAAGTTTAGTGTACCAAAGTTAGCTCTACCAGACAAAGCAAACCAAATCAAAATCGGTCGAGAAATGAAGGAGAAGAAGCATTTTTTGTGATTTGTGGAATAAATTTGCATAAATTACCATAATTAATTAATGGAGACAAATTTCAAAATTCTGTGTAGAAGTTTAGTGTACCAAAGTTAGCTCTACCAGATAAAGCAAACCAAATCAAAATCGGTCGAGAAATGAAGGAGAAGAAGCATTTTGTTGTGATTTTTGGAATAAATTTACATAAATTACCATAATTAATTAATGGAGAAAAATTTCAAAATTCTGTGTAGAAGTTTTGTGTACCAAAGTTAGCTCTACCAGATAAAGCAAACCAAATCAAAATCGGTCGAGAAATGAAGGAGAAGAAGCATTTTTTGTGATTTTGGGAATAAATTTGCATAAATTACCATAATTAATTAATGGAGAAAAATTTCAAAATTCTGTGTAGAAGTTTAGTGTACCAAAGTTAGCTCTACCAGATAAAGCAAACCAAATCAAAATCGGTCGAGAAATGAAGGAGAAGCATTTTTTGTGATATTTGGAATAAATTTGCATAAATTACCATAATTAATTAATGGAAAAAAATTTCAAAATTCTGTGTAGAAGTTTAGTGTACCAAAGTTAGCTCTACCAGATAAAGCAAACCAAATCAAAATCGGTCGAGAAATGAAGGAGAAGAAGCATTTTTTGTGATTTTTGAATAAATTTGCATAAATTACCATAATTAATTAATGGAAAAAAATTTCAAAATTCTGTGTAGAAGTTTAGTGTACCAAAGTTAGCTCTACCAGATAAAGCAAACCAAATCAAAATCGGTCGAGAAATGAAGGAGTAGAAGCATTTTTTGTGATTTTTGGAATAAATTTGCATAAATTACCATAATTAATTAATGGAGAAAAATTTCAAAATTCTGTGTAGAAGTTTTAAATCCCCCTCCTAGCCCTATCTTATGAAACAATCAGAATCAAAATCGGTTGAAAAATAACGAAGAAGAAGCATTTTGAAAACTGTGGACGGACGGAAGGACGGACGGACGGACGGACGGAAGGACGGACGGACGGAAGGACGGAAGGACGGACGGACGACGGACGCAACGGCATGGCATAAGCTCATCGGGCCCTTCGGGGCCGGATGAGCTAAAAACTAAAGTTTATAATAATGCTAAAGAAATAAACAAATCTGGAAGAATATATTAATTAGCTCCTTCCTCTAATGCCCTAGTAGTAGTTGTAGTAGAGTAGTAGTAGTAGTAGTAGTAGTAGTAGTAGTAGTAGTAGTAGTAGTAGTAATAGTAGTAGTAGTAGTAGTAGTAGTAGTAGTAGTAGTAGTAGTAGTAGTAGTAGTAGTAGTAGTAGAAGTAGTAGTAGTAGTAGTAGGGGTAGAAGTAGTAGTAATATAGGTTTTCCCGTTCAATTTCGCGATTGTGTCAATCGAATTGATAATAGAAGCAAACGAATTCGCGCGATTTGCGATCGCCGTACCAAAGCAGCATTCGAATTCGTAAATAGTCGTTCAAAATCACGTAGGAGCAAGTGAATTTGCACAAAGTGCATACCTTTTCATCAATGGTCATTCGAATTCGCGAAAGGCCGTTGACAGTTGGCTGCACATTCGCGAATTCGAATGCCCATAAATGAACTTCTGTGTCTATTCACGAAAGCGTGTGCGTATGCATGAATTCGCATGCACTTATTCGGAATTTGGAAGACCGATACCAACGATTACGCGGCAACGCGCGAATTCGAATGACCCTTAATGCATTCGATTGAAAAAAGTGCAAAATTGAGCGGGAAAACCTATATATATAGTAGTAGTAGTAGTAGTAGTAGTAGTAGTAGTAGTAGTAGTAGTAGTAGTAGTAGTAGTAGTAGTAGTAGTAGTACATGTAGTAGTAGTAGTAGTAGTAGTAGTAGTAGTAGTAGTAGTAGTAGTAGTAGTAGTAGTAGTAGTAGTTAGTAGTAGTAGTAGTAGTAGTAGTAGTAGTTGTAGTCGTAATAGTATTAGTAGTTGTATATTAATTGTGTTCGTATTAGTATGAGAAGTAGAACCATTATGATTATTACTATTTTCTATTTGTCTTGTTGTTATCATCACTATTACAGATTTTATCATCATGACCATTACAAGTGGCAGTATTATTGAGTAAATAATGAATGTTATAATCAAGAACTAAAGTTTATAATAATGCTAAAGAAATAAACAAATCTGGAAGAATATGATTGATTACCATCGCCATCTACCTGTCCAGACATGTGTACTGTAGAAAATAAGAAAAACAAATATACAATAGAGCTCGCTTCCAAAAGGCGCTAAATCCACTTTCCAAAAAAATTGAGTTAACGATATATCTACATGAATACTCTACGTAGCTATCTAGGAATCCACATTTTACCCAAAATAACTCACTCGAAATCAAAATATAGAAAGTTAAATTTTCATATTCCCATAGGCACGTGTACAAAGTGGGACAAAGAAACCTGTTGTCCTCGGAAGTTGAAAAAGTGGATTTAGCGCCTTTTGGAGAGAGTGAGGGCGATCGTAGCATAATTTTTAGATAAGTTCACCAAAGACCGTGGGGAAAGTAATGTGGCACTTTTGTGGGAAAGTGGGGAGGGAAATGAAGGGAAGGGAAGAGGAAGGAGAGGGGGTGGAGAGGAGAAGAGAGGAGATGAGAGGAGAGAACAGGAGAGGAATGAAAGAGGAGAGGATATGAGAAGAGAGAGAGTGACGTGGGGAGAAGCAGATAGAAAGGGGAAAATATTGTAATGTTCAGTATTTGTGTAATTGTTTTATCTGAGCATAAATTGTAGACAAGGAAGAGTGGAAGGAGAGTGAGGTGGGGGATAAGTATATAGACGGAAAGGGAAATATACTATTGTGTTGTAATGCCCAGCATTTTTTTGTAATTGTTCGAATTAATATAATAAATTACTTGTATAACTATATGATACTATCTAAAGAGTAGTTAAGTTTTGGTAGAGAGGGCGCTTCAAGAATATTTTGTTTGTGAGGTAATACAAAAATTGAGTGTCAAATTGAAAGAGCATACTTTTGTAATGACAGAATTAACTTTATTTGATCCAAATCGGTTCAGAAACGGATGAAATATCAATACGTATATCCGACCGGAAAAATCCTGGGGCTCCAGGTTCATTCGATGATTAAGAAAAACTAAATAAAATGCTTACACTTTTTACAAATTTTACAAAAAGAGGTTTAAAATAGTTGTTGATGGTCTCTATATTTAATAATTAATTAAACAAAACATCACATGCATTATTTAGAATAAAAAATGGTTTAAACCAATGTGTTTTTAGAGAGCGCCCTCTTGTGTTTTAACAGCTCTTTTCGATTGATAATAGGCTTTTTACTTAGTCGTTTATATTTTGTTTATACCGTTCGAACATGGTGGAGTTATGTTTGTAATGTGATGGTTGCAGGTTTTTGTTACTAAATTCAGTTTGACCAAAAATGTACTACTTAAACATTAATATATCTGTGATTCACATAATGTTTAGCATATTTCCTATTTGGTATAGTAATCGTCTCTATCATCTATCGATTTTTTAAATGTTTTTAATATAAAAATTCAATTAATTTTCACTGCATGATCGAAAAATAGAATAATTTTAAAATTAAGCTAAAGGGATAGTTGAGTTTTGGTGAAGAGAGTACAGTTTTGGTCAAACTGAGTTTTAGTAACCAAAACATGCACAATTACATTACAAACTAATAGTTATAACCTCCAACATGCTTGAAAGGAATGAAAAATGAAATGAAAGTAAAAAGCCTGTTATCATTCAAAAAGAGATGTTAAAACTCAAGAGGACACTCCCTAAAAACTCATTGGATCCAACCATTTAAAATAGAATATTATGCATGTGATGTTTTGTTGAAATAGTGATTAGATAGAGAGATAATCAACAACTATTTACCTCTTTTGTAATTTGTTTGAAAAATGGAAGCATTTTTGTAATTGTTTTGAACGGCTGGTTCAAATTGTCGAATAATTGTGGGGCCCCACAATTATTACAAAAGATTATGGTTATATGGATATGTCAGCCATTTCTGAACTGATTTTGATCAAATGAAATGTATTATGTCATTAACATTGTATGCTCTTTCAATTTGACACTCGTTTTTTCATTATCTCACAACAATTATTTTCTGTAGCGCCCTCTATACCAAAACTCAACTATCCCTTTAATATTGTACTGTTATATTTTACCTCTTCCTTTAATCTGAACTCAATAGGTAAGGAACATCGTGGTCAATTCTGGCAGTTAACTCTTCGTGTATTTAACTGTACATTGAGAATAATGACGAAAACTATCCTTTTTTTGTCATAAAGCACTGATCTTTTCGAGTAACATTTCAAAATGCCGAAAACACATATTCCCACAATTGCTCTCTAAGGGATTGTCTATATCAGCATTTCCATACTGTGTTCACAGTGTGTTCACATTGTGGTACACTTTGTTTGTTATGTTAGGGGGTGGGAACGGGGGGATTTCACGCAATCTTTGGCGTAGATTAGATGAAATTGTATGTGTTCACGGAAATGAATCACTGCATTCCCCAAGAAGGAAAAAACAACAACAACGCAACCAGGGCTATACACCAATTCACTCAAGTACTTGGGATCGCACTTCGTAGTGCATAAACAGAGAGCATGAGGTCCATGGGGGGGGGGGGAGGGGGGGGGGAGGGGGGGGGGGGGGCACATTTCCCTTACAATTATTAGACAAACAACACATGAAACAAACTTGATAAAAAATCAAGTATGTGTAAAATAAAGAAAGAACATTCAATTATGTGCCCTCCCTTGTCACGTATTTATGTTGTGATTTATTTCTTTGGTGCCAGGCCCACCGACGCCCCCCCCCCCCTCTCCCCCACACACACCCGCACAGGTTGTCTTCACCAATGCATCACACCGTATTGTTAAGCTGTTCGCTACCAGATTTGCAATTCCCATAGAGTTAAGTCAAGACCCACGATGGCAATGGCTTCAGGAATGTTTCCGGTATCTACGTGTCATATTCAATAGGAACGAAACGCCCAAATCATTAATCGAATGAACACTTTGGTAGCGAGGGGAGGGGGGACCGGGGGGCTCCTTGGCTCACCAGCCACCCTCCCCCCCCCCCCCCCCCCCCCCCCTCCCGATTGTATTTGTATTTGTAGTTATGGTTTTTATTTGCGTGCTTTAAATAGCTAAACTCCAAAAGCTGCTTCCGCCCCATGGACCCTGCCAAAGGCCCAAACTGCAGCAGCTAGCGTCACGCGCTGGCAGGTTAGCTACTGCGAACGAGCCCAGGTCAAATATATTCATCGGCAAGTCTTGTTTCATAGTCATTAGGGCCCGTTTACACAGACGGAAATGCTCGCGATGGAAATTTCGAAATTTGCATCGCGATCAAAATGTTAGAATTTGTTGCCGGTGTGGACATACACATTTCGAGAAAAAAAATATCGCGATAAGGATCGCGATGCAAATGACGCTAATTTCTGCGAGTTCTTTTTTGGTATAATCGCGATTATTTGCAGCGCGCGCGGGCGTGTGTGAACGGTCAACATAAACATAGAAGATCGAAATTATATATTCCATCATGTAAAGCTCTTTCGGTCATAATACGCACGCAGTTTGCATGCAGTTAAGCATGCGGTCGGAGCTAGTGCGATTTTTTGCTATGTGAACGAGCGCAAATAATTTGAAAATTATGATCGTGATTCAAATCGCACTAAATAAGTCAGTGTGAACGGGCCTATTGGAATATACAAGTGATTCCTTCCTGAATTATTTGCGCGCAGTCAAGGTTTTGGGGGCAACAGATCCATTTTTGATACTTATTTCCCTGTATCACCGTGGCAACCATCTCAAATCCAAGATGGATGCTCCCGCAAATTACACATGTTACGATACACGACTATATTCTTTCGGTTATATTAGATCAATATTATAATGATCGGACTTTTAATTATTGGAAATAGGTACTAGAATACTTGAATCACAATGTAGTTGTTTGCTTACAGTAAAAAAAATCATACTTTGATAAAATAAATGCCATTAAGTGGCACATAGCATTATTTGCTTTAAATGACAAAGGCGGCCATCTTGGATTTATGTGGGTTGCCAAGGTGATACGTCAAATAAAGAATCTTGATTGGATTGTTTGCCCCCTAAAACCATGGAAAAGTGGTATTACTTGTCATTTTTACTTTCCGGGTTCCCAATATACTCGATTTTGGGGAAGATGCAAAATAGGTAAAATACCTAATTATGCTAATTATATGCATTGCTAGAGGTTACAGAGGTGGCAACCAAGCTAAACTATCTTTATCAGACATGTAGAACTTGATTGCGCAAAATAATATGTAATTATGGCTAATTAGAAGCTGTAGCCACTGAAAATCAATAATATTCATAAATATGCAAATTAGGGGCAGCCATCTTGCATTTCAGGGTATGGCACTTACAAACGAGCAGTGGAAATGGAATCCTTGCCCCAAAATACCCTAGAATCCTTGTTGTATCAATTTTGTAATATTCCTAGATAGAAAATGACCCCTGACCTTATTTCACAAATATGCAAATTAGCTAATTACCTGTATAATGCTTATAAAAAAAAGTTGCCAAATGTTGCCAAGGTGGCAACAAAGCTGAAATTTCTTCTTAACCTTTCTAGAATATGAATCAATAAAAAAAACGTTGGACTAAAGAACGTGTCCAGGTCCTAGAAAAATCTACACGACTACCCAGCTAGCCACCTGAAGTCGGGCCGATGTCGGAATTTGGTTGCCGGATGTCGCATATCGCCGTTGGCTCGAGGTTAAAATGTCCGCCAGCCCAACATCGTCACGATGACATTTTTGTGATATATTGGCATAACGTCATTTTCCGACAATGGCCCAACATCATCTCATGACATGATGTTGGGCCATTGTCGGAAAATGACGTTATGCCAATATATCACAAAAATGACGTCGTGGACGATGTTGGGCTGGCGGACATTTTAACCTCGAGCCAACGGCGATATGCCGACATCCGGCAACCAAATTCCGACATCGGCCCAACATCAGGTGGCTAGCTGGGTATTTGTGCGAAGTCAAACAAAGGCAAGTGCAAGTGTAAACAATCATTTTGCCTTGATTGAGGGAAATCAATTTATTATTCATATATTATATGCATACAATAATTATTCGGAGACGTATTGAAAATTAGAAATTACCGGCACCAGTGTACGTGAATGGGGAAATGTAAGTCTATTGTTGATATACACGAACAGAATAGGCAGCGACTCAATTTACGAGTTTTGTTGACGTATGTTGATTTTAGGGTAACCATGACAGTACATGGACGTGGTGTGGAGAGATTGGTAGAGCGTTTCCATTTCAACCGTGAGGTGCCGAGTTCGAACCCAAGTTATGCCCATTGCGATTTTCCTTCAACAAGAAAAATGTATCCACATTTGCTGCTCTTGACCCAGATGTTTAAACCGGGCTAGGTACATATCACTGTGTGCACCTACGCCGCGAGCGTCGAAAGACGGAACATGCGCTTTAAGTAGCCTCGCTCTTCGCTACCAGAATTTGCAATTCCCATAGAGTTAAGTCAAGACCCACGATGGCAATGGCTTCAGGAATGTTTCCGGTATCTACGTGTCATATTCAATAGGAACGAAACGCCCAAATCATTTATCGAATGAACACTTTGGTAGCGAGGGGAAGGGGGACCGGGGGGCTCCTTGGCTCGACCAGCCACCCCCCCCCCCCCCCCTCCCGATTGTATTTGTATTTGTAGTTATGGTTTTTATTTGCGTGCTTTAAATAGCTAAACTCCAAAAGCTGCTTCCGCCCCCATGGACCCTGCCAGAGGCCCTAATGTAGGCCCAAACTGCAGCAGCTAGCGTCCACGCGCTGGCAGGTTAGCTACTGCGAACGAGCCCAGGTCAAATATATTCATCGGCAAGTCTTGTTTCATAGTCATTAGGCCCGTTTACACAGACGGAAATGCTCGCGATGGAAATTTCGAAATTTGGATCGCGATCCAAATGACGCTAAAGAGGCTATCCCACTGAGAGGCGAACGTTTGCGAACGTTAGCGAATGTTAGCGAATGTTAGCGAAAATCAGGGTTTGCCTCTGCCACCCTGATTTTTGCCAACATTTGTCAGAAAAGTTGGCGAATCCAAAATTCGCAAACGTTCGTAAACATTCGCCGCTCAATGGGTCGATTGCATTGAGGAACCATATGGTCATGTAATCGCTAGCATTGGCAAACGTTAGCGACACCGTCTTACGACCGTTTGCGAACGTTGCGAACGTTTGCAACTGTTTGCGAAAAAATAAATTCGCAAAGAAATTTTGAACATGTCCAAAATTTCTTTGCGACAAGAAAAACTGTTTGCGACAATTAAAACCGCTTGCGAATTTTCTTGCGACGGTTTGCAACCGTTAACGAACCTTTTGCAACCTTAAACGAATCCTGGCGAAATCCCAAATTTGCTATATTCGCAAACCTTCGCAAACGTTCGCCTCTCAGTGGGATACCCCCCTTTAGTTCTGCGAGTTCTTTTTTTGTATAATCGCGATTATTTGCAGCGCGCGCGGCGTGTGTGAACGGTCAACAGAAAAATAAAAAGATCGAAATTATATATTCCATCATGTAAAGCTCTTCGGTCATAATGCGCACGCAGTTTCCATGCAGTTAAGCATGCGGTCGGAGCTAGTGCGATTTTTTTCTATGTGAACGAGCGCAAATAATTTGAAAAAAATTCTGATCGTGATTCAAATCGCACTAAATAAGTCAGTGTGAACGGGCCTATTGGAATATACAGGTGATTCCTTCCTGAATCATTTGCGCGCAGTCAAACAAATTAATCTGCATGTGTTGACGATAATTGGTGCGGCACAATTTGATGCGTTGATTGGCGAAAACACTTGCATTATTTATACAGTTTTCTATTTATATTCATGATATTACAATCATCACAATTTGTAATTTCCTTACATATGAATGAGGAAGTGTTGGTCTATTGTTGACACACACGCACAGTACTGGCGACGACTAATTTTTTACCAATTGTGTTGATGTTTGTTGATGTTTTTTGATTTGTTCGTATCCATGGCAGTACAAACCTAAGATAGAGACGGAATGATGGAAATTTACATTATACAATTTACAATACCAAGTCCTTGCCCCTTGGAGCAGGGTTTCCGGGTGTGCAAGGGCGCCAATTTACCAAGCCAGGGGTGCTGGTGGTCCTGGCTACACCCCCGCTAAAAACTAATATAATTGAACCATTGCATGCCCGTCTAAACTGACGCAGACACGCTCCACCCTTTCCCACCTTAAAGGGATCTATTAACTTGGTTTACACGTGCAAAAAGTGACTATTGTTGATACAATGTATATTTTTGTTATCTGATATGTCGACTGGGTGTTGTGTGAAAATTTCAAAATAGCCTAAATGGACGTTATATGGCAGAGTAATGAGCACAAATGCAAAGTTACATTCACTAACTCAAATTGCACTCACTTTTTTCACGGTTTTGGCGATCCAGTGGATAATTTAATATCTGAGCACTTCAATCGTAAATATATTTTTAACGACAGGGAAATTTGAAAAACCGAAACCTGTCCCATGCTTGTATTGTTAATACGAATACAACAAGGTATGAGGGAACCGCTAGAATTCAAATTGGATTTTGAGGATTTGGACAATGTTAGTCCCTTTAATATCGTTCCAATCGGAGCTTTGCACTGCAATTAATGCAGGTTGCACGCTTATGCCTATGTGCACTTACCACATCTACCATGTCCGCTATTTGTGTCCGTTGGCTGACTTTTCATAAAATCTTATTGCGAGGATTGCGAAGGACCCAAATTCGAGTGATATTAAATCCATTGCCTACGGAAACCGGGTGGGCTATGTACAAAGTCTATGGGGATTTTAGAATTTCGAAGGAAACGGATTAACATCGGCTTGTAGCTGCTGGTCATCGCAATTTGCGAAACAATATGAAATCTTTTTCCCAATAATGTGTGCGAAGTCAAACAAAGGCACGTGCACGTGTCGAATAATATTTTGCTTTGATTGAGGGAAATGAAAGTATTATTCATATAGTTCTGTATTATGTATTTATATGCAGACAAAATTTCCTTTGAGACGTATCGAATCTTTGCAATTACTGGCACCCTTATGCATGTATGGGGAAGTGTAAGTTTATTGTTGATAGACACGCACAGTATTGGCAACGACTCGTTCTACGAGTTGTGATGATTTAGGCTATGTTGTTTTGGGGAAACCATGACAACAACTAAAGTACGTAGATAGACGGAATGCTTGATTGATCATCCTCATTATTATGTGGATGTAGTGTGGCAAGATCGGTAGAGCGCGCGCTTTCTGATCATGAGATCCCGAGTTCGAACCCTGCCCACTGCCTTTGTCCTTCAGCAAGACAATTTATCCACAGTTGCTGCTCTCTACCCAGGTCTATAAATGGGTACCATGGTCGGGTGTTAATTAGCCTTTGCGCCATCATCAGTGGCAGCACGGCTAGTATGCTCCCCGGGGAGTTGAGAAAGTATGCAATATCATTGTGTGGGTTTGAAATGTACCTGATGACCATGGGTATTAATATTAATATGCGCGGTAGAATATATACACATAGTTTCCGCGCTCTATAAGTGATTTATTATTATTATTATTATTATTATTAAACAAAATACGCATTTTCTTCTAGTTTTGTTTTAAATTAACACACACAAACAACACAAATGTATTATATCCCACTATAATCTACACATGTAAATGACAATTTATTCTATGCGAAATCATATCCCGTATAAAAGCATAAAACAAACTAGATATCTGGCTCTTTACGTTCATTATATAAGAATGTTGAAAATTATGTAAAATTACGTAACCACTGTTGTTGAGTCTGCTACTATGTCAGTGGTTACGTATCGAGTTGCTGTTAGTACACACACAGTTCACGTGGCAGGCAGCCTCCAAAACAATTGACATTATTGTTTAAAACATTTATTATTTCCATTAACCGAGAGGAATAAGATTGTATTTACCACTAAGCAACAGTAAGCGAACAAGCCAGAGAAAGCCAGAAAAGACATTCTCTTTAACCCTGATAGGGCCGTAAGCATTATGCCCCCTCCCCAGTTTTTTTTCTGGAACGCTTCAAGATCACGCCCTGCTGCTTCGTGACTTTTTTGTTCATGTCCTCCACATGTTTTAAAACCAAATTCGTCTTTGCATAAATATTTTTTCCTAAAAAGAGATTAAATATTGGTTTATTGGTCTTGTTTTCATCATAGGTTTTTGCTTCGGACTCAAAATAGTTGAATTATAGTTAGAAATAAAATAAAACAACACATATAATGAAATACATATTAAAGCCAAATGTTCGTTTTTGGAAAATTACCGAAAATAACTTTATTGGCCAAACTAATTAATTAGTATTGTTGAATGGTATAACAAAGGGCTTGTGCGGAAAAATCCGACCCTTAGTATCGTTAAATTAAGAATTATCAGTTGAAATGTTTATTCATAACGGCTGACATTAATTTGGTCTAAATTCACCACCAGTTCGGCCCGTAAGGTGTCTGCAGTAGGTAAGGTGCAACGTTTTGCTTTAATATAAGGTGCCGGTGTGTCGATGGTTAGCACAAGAGGTGAACAAATTGACCCTTATTTATTGTGTGGACGTAGAAAGCTCTTTTATTTAATTTTCTGATGGATAAAACAAAATATCAAACGATAAGGAAAGTGTATTAGTGATTCCGTATACGAGTAAATACCCATACGGTTCGTCGAAAAGAAGATCACTTGTATATTTTAGCCAAGTAGTTCGGTCAACACCCTGAGAGTTTGCGAATTTTTATTTGACGCCATATGAAAAATGATTATCATCATTTATTTTATTTCACGTAGATGGGTGTCAGCTGCCACTTCGCCCTCTTCCTCGCCCTTTCTGTGGGATATCTCAGACTTTATATAGGTGAGTTCGTACTGAAGATTGGTGCCAATAGTAATTTCATTCCAGAACTGGTTAAATATTTATTTAGTATTAATGTATTAAGTGTCAACATAGTGGCCCTCTCAGTTAAAACAAATTGTCTACCAATGGGTCCTGCGTACAATAAAAAGGACACAATGTGCAAATTGGAATTCAAACAAATTGTAGTACAGAAATTATAAACATTACATACATTATACACATACAGAATCCAAAAAAAAGAAACAGGATCAACGATCACTTTAAGTAGAGAAGATGGAAGGAAGTAGACGAATAAGAAAAACAACCAATGCGCATTTTAACGAAAGCGAAAGACAAATGAGAAAGAAAGCTGGTTTAAAACATCAAAATGTGGATGAAATAATTTCTTAAGGATCGCCCACTGAGACAGTAAATTAAGGTATCCCGCCATAATTAAGTTGTGTACTCAGAGTTTCGTACAAACATTTTGTGTTTTTAAATAGTTAGTATTTACGATGTGCAGATAGTGACACAACACATTTCTAAGTGAACTTTCTGCCTGTCAAACATTGGCAAACAATTAAACATTATATAGAATTACTTGGCAAAATATATAATTTGCCAATTAATATAATAAATTAGTAAAATGAGGAAAACTTCTTCACGAAAGATATTTGACACCGTTAAACAATGATGCATTTGGACCGTGTAAAACTTTAGACAACATTCTGTATAATACAAATTTCGAGGGGGAAATGGTTTTAGTCTCGACTCTCGACTATATACACCGCTATAACAAGATTAGCTGTAATAATTCCTAAAAGTATGTGGTTGTTATGTTTGGGAAAGCATAATTATTCAATTCCAATCTTGAATTAATAGTTCATGGAGCTATAAGCAGTAACGGTTTGGCGGACACATGCTGCAAGGATGGTTACGGTCTCAACTACACTCTACCCATGCGACCGTGCAAGGAAACTCCACGCGAGGACGGCTCCATAGCGCGAACGATCCCGAAGCTCATCACGACCATGACGACGAATCATTTCGAATGTGGCAGACGTTCCAGCCGACTTGGCATCCCGATCGGCCTCAGAATGTGCCGAATTCCTGGTAGGTTTATTGAAATACAACATTGATCGTGATTCATTTGCACACACCTTATCATCTCCATAAAGATATGCTTTACAGCAATACATGAAGACATGTTGTTGACATGACAAATGAAAGTTATAGTTGCATGATTTGTTCTAAATATTAGTCAAAGTCGAGAAAATCAAGATGAAATTAACATTATGGGGCAGCGAGAGGAACACACTGACTGCCGTTCAGCAGGTCCTAGCCGGACTAGGCCGGTCGATTCCGCCGGTTCACTGCATGTTTCAATGCGTCGACCGGGCCGCAACCGTATTATGTATCACCTGAGTGTTGACTATCCTCGCGACGAGGACACAATTATTTAAAAAAAAAACAAAAAAAGGATTCGAACACTTGGGAGTTATTCTAATTCAGATGATGTCACTAACTATGTTTACTCTTACATGGATTCAAAACCAATCGAAAACCTTACGAATATATTTTCTAAAACAATCAATACACACGTAAAGTTTAGTACTGTATAAGACATACACTGGACGATAATAGCCGGATGCGGCGAATACATTATCCGCATTGTTACTGTGACTGTGACTGTGACTGTGAGAAAAAATGTACCTTAATAGTATATAACATTATAATTTGTATATTTATAAATATACGATTACATCAATCGCATATCTAATATTTATATAATATAACTATCTGTTCAGCTGGTCCGTATGCAATTGTGTGCTGTCCAACCCTTCGGATACTACGTTTGCCTCACATACTTGTGGTGGTTATGGGTAGCCTACTAGAAAGATTATAATCATTATTGATAAGAAAGGAAAATAAACGATTTGGATACCTTTAAAAGTGTCTATGCTTATTATATGATTGTTCTTGTCCTCGCCAGATTGCGACAGCAACCCTTGTAAGAACGGCTGGTGCGAGGAGACTATGGTGAGCTACATGTGTCACTGTCCACCGGGGTTCAACGGCTCAGACTGCGGTGAAGGTATGGATGCATGTATTTAAGGACGTTCCCCAGTTAAAGTGAAGTCCATGTCAGTTTCTTCAAACTTTCCATACCGTAACTTTGACCCATCCGAAGCCCAAATATGCAAATAAAACCATAGGTTCGTGTGCTTGTTTTTCTTCTACGGGACTCTGAAGAATATGGCAATCTGACGTCCAGTATAGAATGATAGCGTTACAGGATCAAGGCCATGATAGGCAACAAAATGTCCAATAGCAAACTTAAATCCCCATAATTCTTTCAAAATCCACGTAATTTTCTCCAAACTTGGGATAATTGTAGAGAAAAGTATCCAAAACGAGGAAAAAAAATTTAAAGTTGGGGGTGTATGCTCTCAATCTTGCTAGCAGCGCCCTCACGCGGCAGAAAACACCAATATCCTAAAAATCCTTCTCAGGGACGTTTTCTGTTAGGGGTGGGATAATGGGCAAGGTTCATAAAACTTATGCTGTACATTCAAAACCCATGTCACTTTTACGAAACTTGCCAAAATTATAGAGAAAGGGTTACTGAATACAGAAAAACTATAAAAATGGGGGGTTCGTGTGCTCGTTTTTGTGCTAACAGCGCCCCCATGCGGCAGAAAACATCGTAAGACCACAAAATCTGGTCTGGAACCTATCCATTGATGCACTAATGGGGTGGGTTCATAAAACTTATGCTGTACATTCAAAACCCATGTCACTTTTACGAAACTTGCCAAAATTATAGAGAAAGGGTTACTGAATACAAAAAAACTATAAAAATGGGGGGTTCGTGTGCTCGTTTTTGTGCTAGCAGCGCCCCCATGCGGCAGAAAACATCGTAAGACCGCAAAATCTGGTCTGGAACCTATCCATTGATGCACTAATGGGGTGGGTTCATAAATCTTATGCTGTACATTCAAAACCCCTGTCACTTTTACGAAACTTGCCAAAATTATAGAGAAAGGGTTACTGAATACAGAAAAACTATAAAAATGGGGGGTTCGTGTGCTCGTTTTAGTGCTAGCAGCGCCCCCATGCGGCAGAAAACATCGTAAGACCACAACATCTGGTCTGGAACCTATCCATTGATGCACTAATGGGGTGGGTTCATAAAACTGATGCTGTACATTCAAAACCCATGTCACTTTTATGAAACTTGCCAAAATTATAGAGAAAGGGTTACTGAATACAGAAAAACTATAAACATGGGGGGTTCGTGTGCTCGTATTTGTGCTAGCAGCGCCCCCATGCGGCAGAAAACATCGTAAGACCACAAAATCTGGTCTGGAACCTATCCATTGATGCACTAATGGGGTGGGTTCATAAAACTTATGCTGTACATTCAAAACCCATGTCACTTTTACGAAACTTGCCAAAATTATAGAGAAAGGGTTACTGAATACAGAAAAACTATAAAAATGGGGGGTTCGTGTGCTCGTTTTAGTGCTAGGAGCGCCCCCATGCGGCAGAAAACATCGTAAGACCACAAAATCTGGTCTGGAACCTATCCATTGATGCACTAATGGGGTGGGTTCATAAAACTTATGCTGTACATTCAAAACCCATGTCACTTTTACGAAACTTGCCAAAATTATAGAAAAAGGGTTACTGAATACAGAAAAACTATAAAAATGGGGGGTTCGTGTGCTCGTTTTTGTGCTAGCAGCGCCCCCATGCGGCAGAAAAACATCGTAAGACCACAAAATCTGGTCGGGAACCTATCCCATGTCACTTTCACAAAACTTGCCAAAATTGCCGTGATAGGGTGGGGAAATATTCACAAAGGACCGTCCATGTGTTGGTGTTTTTTTTTGTGTGTTTTACTTGCAGCGTCCCCATGTGGTATTTTGTGTGTTAAACTCCACACCACCGGACAGGTTCTTTCGCCAAACTTGACATAATTGTGGAAAAAGTGATAGGCCTACTGGAGGAAGACAAATCAGGAAAGGGGGAGTTGTAACATATTAGTCTGCCATCCCAATGAAAAAAATAATTCTTGATCTATAATAGTGTTGATTGTAGATTGCATTTGTTTGTTGTTGCAGTGGTTGATATGCTGTAAACTGTCGCGATGTACTTTGCGTCCATGTAAAAACAATTCTTGGACAAATCATGCTTAGTATCAGTGAAAATGTTTAACACGAGTCAAAAGTAAGAGAAAAAATATCTGCACAATTTGTGCCCAAATTTGTTGCAATTCAATGTACAGTTGTTTTCTCACACGAAACCTTGAAATGCAAATGATCGGGCAATCCTCAAATTGGAAAACATTTCGCTGACTTAACACTATTATCAAATTGGCAGTATTTGATCCCGAAAATGAAAAGGAAATGTTTCTTGTTGCATTCATAATGAAATACATCACCTTGAAAAAATATTATAACAAAATAGTGAGTGTAATATTGCCAATTTGATGATAGAATAGATCTTTTGCCTCTTGGAAACAAAATATGTTTGGGCCTCTGTTGCCAATGGATTGAACCAAGATAAATGAAGGTGCGTGTGTTTGTCACAACGTATGATCAATATGAACTCAAATGCAATCTCTAGAGTCCTACATTCTTACATTGTTTTGATTAAAATTTGGTCAAGTACCCATTTACAACAATTCTTAGTGAAGACAGAACAGTTAACAGTCAAACATGGGTAAATGGAAATGTATTAGGCTTTTGAGATGACATGAAAAATATACTTTCCTTGTCGTTTTGAACTTCCTATCTAAAAGGGAGGTAAGCAAAAAAGAAGGTAGTGGTCAAAAATTCATGCCATTATTGAATGTCATCTAATTATAACAACCTTGTTTATGATTTGAAGCAGAGGTGCGTAAACGTATTCATACGTCACAATTAGATACGCGCAAAGCCATTCATGCGTCATCTGACCAACCTGCGCAGTTCGGATGCGCACAAACATAACTGGGGAACGTCCTTAACTTACAATGATATTCAATAACAGAGACGTACTGCTTTTGTCGCCATTTCATAGCCTATCAGTTCAGAGTGTGTTGTACAAAGAGTTACAATCGATTGTCAAGTTGCACTTAATTGAAAGTCAGAACATGTAACTAAATGCGCAAATCCGATTGGTTCCAAAGCTAATGTAAATTGTATGTCTTGCAATCAATTGCAATTTAACACTTGATTGCAACCAACCGTTTAGGCTTTGATTAAGGGCGCTTTAATATGTTTCAATTGATGTTTTTGTTGCTAATGGGCAAGTCCTAGGTATTTGTTCTCAAGGGGGTGAATTTTCATCCTCACCCAATTGAGTAAACTTGATGACATTTTAAAGCTAAGATATTGAATTTTAATAATTTGAAGAAAAAAAATTAAAAACTTGTTTCCAATAAGTAGTGATAATAAAATATATTTGCATAATATGTAAATCATCGTAACGCGTGGGACATCTGAATTAAAGACAAATTAAATCATATTTAAAATGCTTGTAATAATTATTTACTTATTATTGGCTTGACATGATGTCATTACTAGAAGGAAGTTGGATTATGATTTTCAGCTTGTTATCTCATTCAATATGCAAATTAGATGCGTTCCAAAATTAGCATGTCCCACGCGTTACATTTTTACGTCTTATTGTTTCAGTTACTCGTTAATCTAAATCTTTATTTTCTGAAACTCTACAAAGTTCTAATTTACCTTAGGGAACATCTATATCATAGCAACAAAAAGTTATCACATTTACTTAATTAGCATAAATCAATAATTAGATTTTGTTACGTGTGGGACATTTTGTAATGCGTGGGACAATCTATACAGTAAAGCAATGGGTTTTTGAAACTCTTGTTCTGGCCTATCGGCTTATTTACGATCTTTCCGTAACACGCGAGGATATTTGCCTGCCACTTTACAAGATTTTTCTTTTAAGTCTTGCGCAACTTTTGAGACCAAATTCATGACAAACAACTGTACCCTTACAAAGGCACATGACTTTTTCAAAGTGGAATTCAATCTGGAAATTGCATACTTTTTCGATTTATGTACAAATCCTATGGAAAAAGTGTTTTTTCATAGGATTGCTAAAAACTCAATAATTTCTCATTTTAATCAAGTCAAATAATTAATTGTAGGACCAAAATTATTTGACAGTGGTGAATAATTGATTTCATTAAAAAAAAGATGTAAAAATAGAAGTTGAAAAACAAAGAAATACATAAAGAAAATATTAGTTTTTGCAACTATTGTTTTTAAATGTTGTTAGGAAATGTCATAAAGAACATTTATGCATAAGATGAGCATTTTCCAAGAACAGATTCTTGATATATCTATAATAAGGGCAAATTGGGAGGTGGGCCTATGTAAAACACATGGTAGAAAAATGTCCCACGCGTTACAATACAATTTTTATTTTGTTATTAACTATAAAGTTTTGAGATGATTTCATATTCTGGTAGAGCACAAGATGCACATTAAGACCATACCAAGTATGTTTTGATATTGTATATAAATTCAGAGGAATTCACATTCAAAGTCAAAGTTTAAAAATACCAACTTGTTCTGGTTCCACCCGTTACGCTAGAAAAAAGTCGCATAAATTATTAATGCATGGGGGATTTCAAATTTTGTTGGGGCATTTGATAGAATTTGCTCCAAAGAATCTAAAATGTAAAACAAATTTGTTTTTCAATATTTCTTTATATAAGAGTAAGCTCTCTTTTTCGCTCCGATGTCCCACGCGTTACAGCTACAAAATAGCTTGGACTTGCCCTAATATTGTTCACATGGTTAGCACGCTCAAGTTGTGTCCGTTTGCACTTTATAATACACATTACATGAGGAATGTGTTTTTGCATCCGGGAGCTAATGTCGTTCGGCAGAATAACATACACAAATTATAGGGTTCTTGTAACTTTGTTGACATGTTTACAAATGTTCGAAGGGTGATAGAATTTTAATTTTGGGGATCCGATTTTTGTCCACCGAGTGATGTTAATGTCATGTTAAATGTTAACCTCATTATTAGAGTACGCAAACACGTTCTCGGAAAGACCTTTAAATTCACATAAAAATTATCTTAGTTATAAACGTCTCTATAACAAAACAGAAATTATGAAAACCGAAACCGGTTTCATGCTTATTTAAGAGATACGAATATGATGAAGAATGTAATAATCGCCAAAGTTCTTTGTAAGTTTTCTTCGAGTTAATATACATATAAACGAACGTATCAAAACGTAAATTTTAGAATTATGTATCGAAATCGTCATGAAACAATAAAAACATATACTGATTGATACAAGTTATTTAATTTTGTTGACAACCATCCTAGACATCGATGAATGTGCAAGCAACCCCTGTGTACATGGGAACTGTACCCCGCGTCAAGACGGTTTCTCTTGTGTCTGCGATCCTGGATGGGGCGGGGACATCTGCAACATCAGTACAGGTGAAAACTAATTCTCAATTACACCGTCATGGGATCTCCTTTATCGATATATCGCTGCTCTTCCATGTAATATAACAAAATAGTATGGCAAACACATGACTGTGTTGAGCCAATCAATGAGTGGTATTTTACCAAGTCATATAATATGAATTATGTCTTCGATTGTATTTCCTAGTTACTAATGAATGTGCAAGCACCCCCTGTGAACATGGGAACTGTAGCGATGGGCAGGACACTTTCTCCTGTGACTGCGATCCTGGATGGGGTGGGGACATAATTATGCAACATCAGTACTGGTGAAAACTCCTTTCTCAATTACATCCTCATGGGATGCAAACGACGTTGCTCATTTGGAATACATTTTATTTTAAATCGATAGCATCGCTTCCATCGTTTGCCATAGATCTAAACAAAAATCTTTTCATCGATATATCGCGGCTCTTCCATGTAATATAACAAAATAGTGTGGTAATCACGTGACTATGTTGAGCCAATCAATTAGTGGTATGTTACCAAGTCATATCATATGAATTATGCCTTCGATTGTATTTCCTAGTTACCAATGAATGTGCAAGCACCCCCTGTGAACATGGGAACTGCAGCGATGGCCAGGACAGTTTCTCCTGTGACTGCGATCCTGGATGGGGCGGGGACATCTGCAACATTAGTACAGGTGAAAACTCATTTCTCAATTACACCCTCGTGGGATGCAAACGATGTTGCTCATTTGGAATGAATTGTATTTTAAATCGATAGCATCGCTTTCATCGTTTGCCATAGATATGAACAAAAATGTCCTTCATAGATATATCGCGGCTCTTCCATGTAATATAACAAAATAGTATGACAATCACGTGAATAAAGTTATTTAATTGTAATCTCAACCATCCTAGACATCGATGAATGCGCAAGCATCCCCTGTGTACACGGAAACTGTACCGCGCGTCAAGACGGTTTCTCCTGTGTCTGCGATCCTGGATGGGGCGGGGACATCTGCAACATCAGTACAGGTAAACACTCATTTCTCAATTAAAACCTCATAGGTTGCAAACGACGATATATCGCGGCTCTTCCGTGCAATATAAAACAATAATATTGCAATCACGTGATTGTGTTGAACCAGGCAATGACTGGTATTTTACAAAGTCATATAATATGAATTATGTCTTCGATTGTATTTCCTAGTTACTAATGAATGTGCAAGCACCCCCTGTGAACATGGGAACTGTAGCGATGGCCAGGACAGTTTCTCCTGTGACTGCGATCCTGGATGGGGCGGGGACATATGCAACATCAGTACAGGTGAAAACTCCTTTCTCAATTACATCCTCATGGGATGCAAACGACGTTGCTCATTTGGAATACATTTTATTTTAAATCGATAGCATCGCTTCCATCGTTTGCCATAGATGTAAACAAACATTTTTTCATCGATATATCGCGGCTCTTCCATGTAATATAACAAAATAGTATGGTAATCACGTGACTATGTTGAGCCAATCAATCAGTGGTATTTTACCAAGTCATATCATATGAATTATGTCTTCGATTGTATTTCCTAGTTACCAATGAATGTGCAAGCACCCCCTGTGAACATGGGAACTGTAGCGATGGCCAGGACAGTTTCTCCTGTGACTGCGATCCTGGATGGGGCGGTGATTTCTGTAACATCAGTGCAGGTGAATACTCATTTATACAATCGATGCCAGTAATTCCAAAAGTAATATGCTGTCAATATTCACCATCTAAACAAAAGTATATCAGCTTCTAGTTTAAAACTTCTCATTTGAAAAGAAGTTTCTGCTGTAAGGGCAATCCCACCCATTTTTTGAATAAGTACAACAATATATATATAATTTAACAATGACAATGACGGCGATGTATTGATCTCAAGGATCTAAAATAATTTTGAGATATGTGCTAGAAATAGTGTAACAATGTTCCTTTGAATGTAACAATCCCAACAATAAACAACGATTGGGTTTATTGTTTTAACCAACACTTACAGAATTAAATTGCAATAAAACAAGAGTTGGCCCTTCGATATTATGCTAATACTCATAAATTTAATTTTCTGGATATCATTGGATGTGCTCGTAATGTGTCGAAAAAAAAGAAGCAACGTATGCTTGTTAATATAACTTAAACAAGGACTTCATTTGTATTTTCTAGATATAAATGCATGTACAAGCAACCCCTGTGAACACGGGAACTGTACCGATGGACAGGACAGTTTCTCCTGTGACTGCGATCCTGGATGGGGTGGTGACCTCTGCAATATCAGTGCAGGTGAACACTCATTTATCAAACGCATCGCTGAGTGATACAATTGTTGTTGGGAATTTCAAATCGATTGTGGTGATAAGATTCACTCTAAACAGCTACATAAATTTATATTCTCAAACTTGCAAATGACATTGCAATTGAACTTGAACTTAAACTTGAACATTGACGTTAATGTATTCATCACAGTTATCGGAGATATTTGTTGGGATATGTGCTAGGCATATTATAACTTGTTTATTATTTTACTCATTTTATTTCTGATTGATTAGGAATTTGTTCTTATTCAAACAAATAAGAAAATAATTCAATCTTAAATACAAGATGGGTTGTATAGAAATAAAACTATTGTGTCATCAATTGTATTTTGCCGATATCTTTGGATGTGCAAGTAATGTGTGGAAATGAACAATGAATTATTATAGGTTAAAGGGATGTCTGTAAAGTATCTAACTCCCCGAAAATTACTTGGAGCTTCCTCGTTTCTCTTCTACCGTGCTGTTTAGCTCATGGTAAGATAATATTAAAATAGGGTTAGATTTTGTAAAATGCCCCTTTAGTATGACGATATCTATCATTCAGCTCAAAAGCGTTGATAATGAACGGTCACAAACCTCATAAATGTCATACAGTAATTCGTTGTAAAGTCTGACGCATATTTTCGCTTTGTTAAAAAAGAAAGCAGTGTTATTTTCCAATGAAAGTTTCACACATCATTCGGACATATCTTACAATGATTTTGGTACAGGATTGAAGTCTCAAATGTAATTTTGGGCAATATCTGACACTTTACAGGTGCACCTTTAATTGATAACAAAATAAACAACATTGTCTCGAATTGTATTTCATAGATATCAATGATTGTGCAAACAACACCTGTGATCACGGGAACTGTACCGATGGACAGAATAGTTTCTCCTGTGACTGCGATCCTGGATGGGGCGGTGGCTTCTGCAATATCAGTGCAGGTGAACACTCATTTTTTTCTAAAAAATGCTTTGCTGAATGATACATTTGATGTTGGGAATTTAAAATCGTTATGTGCATAAACTTGTCAATGACATTGACGGTGATCACAAATATCTTAAAGCGAACCAAAACGCATAACACAAAGCAAAGTGTGTAGTAAGACCTATTTTTCACACATCTCATATGTCCCTGAATCACCCCTTCCATTATTTCCTTTGAATAGTGGGCATAGTTTCTGTTTTGCTATCGCAGGCTCAGTTTATGGATGCTCTGAGTGGCGCCATGATTTTTGTTTGCCGCCGAAACGTGACGTTTTTCTGGACTGACGTTGATTGGTCTAGCCAAATGCCATTTTAACTATTAGTTATATAACGTATTTTGATAAAAAATCGGAGCAAACAAAAATACATTGCACTGCTTATAGTTTAGCATTTTGAATCAAATTATTTAGTATGTGTTTTATTGTGTTTCTACTTCGAAAAAATGTAAACAATTATAGTACTTATTTTCTAGTCAGAACGAGGGTGTTCATACGACCTTTGACTTGAATGATATTAACGAGCACGTACGCGTTCGCAATCTTCCATAATAATAATATGTTTGCTACTTTTAATTCAATAGTTATACTTAGAAATATCATGGTATATATATACTCCGCAAAAAAAGAAACTGGACACTTGTATAAGACCAAACATTTCATATTCTTTTACGATAAAATATATGATATTGTATATCAAATTAAAGATAAAACGACTCTCTTCAATATTGGCATACAATCTAAATGAAATCATTCATGCATGACTTGTCACGGTCAATTAACCACAGCAAGGTCTGTTTTCAAAAATAGCAAAAATGGAACATCCACTCAACCATATAAATGTTGATAAGCATAATCTAAAACGCTATATTCATGACATGGCATACATTTTCAACACAAATGTGACCTTTTCTATCTGCATCTCAATGAAAAGTATAAATGAAGACATATTGTGAACGTTATAGGTTTTTATTTTCATCCAAAAGTAACAAAATAGGGAATTCCATGGCAAAGGTTTATTAGTCGAAGCCACAGTTTGTGCCCTTATTTCAGCATGAAAAATGGTATAAATTCTTCTCAAGAATTCTACCTTACTCCACAGATCTTCAAAACCTGATGTCACCATTGGTCAAACAGTTGGTCAGTCTTTAACATGACATTTCTCTAGGTAACTATGGTTAAAATTGCAGGGGACACACTTAAACAGACAAGCTTCATGCCTCTAATACACACCAGTATGACGATGCTCTCATAACCTGGCCCTGCTTTATTGACGAATTTGTATTTTCAGAGATTGTTCATAACAATAAAGTTAAATAATGTCATAATTTACTTGCCCCGCACATCTTGTTTTAAGTGAAACGCTTACTATCCTCCTGATCATTTCAGTCGAATGGTGTGGTCCTCTATTGTTTTTGCTATTTTTGAAAACAGACCTTGCTATTGTTAATTGACCATGGCATTTCATGCATGAACGATTACACCTTTAATTTATACCCTGCATGCAGAGGACTAAATTCCCTTTAATTTGATATATGATAATCTACACTTTATCGTACATTAATATGAAATATTTTAACTTTTACAAGTGTCCAGTTTCTTTTTTTGCGGAGTATAGATAATAATGATACAAGACGTCGTGCATTTATTTCCGCCCTAGCGAAGCATAATTTAGACCACGAGCAATTATTATTCTGATATTAATCACTGCAAAAGCAACTAAATGGGCTTCAGACAGGGAAACAATGCCATCTCAATACTACAACTCAATTGTTTAGGTGAAATAGTGGGGTAAATGACAAACTTGCATTTCTTAAAACTGTAACTATAGAAATACGTGTAGGCAGTTCATTCACTGTACAAGCCTTTGTTTTGTACGTCAAAGAGGAATGACACCCCTTTCCAAATCAAAGAAAAGGAATGTTTGGTACGTAGTTCGGAATCATCGCAGGTGTTTTGGGGGCATGCTAGAGAAAATCGTACATGATCGGCACGAATCATATACAGTAGAGTGTATGCACGTTCATGCTTACGCCAACACAATTGTTACCATGGCAACCTCTGACAATTCTGTCAAAAAGGCAAGCTATGGTATATTGGCTAAATAACCACATTTAGTCACATTTCCACACTTCCCCGTCTCGAATGGTCGTTGGTTAATATACACTTTTGGTTGTGGCCTATGTTTCAACAAAGACAAAATTGTCTCTTCTTTTAACATGATCATGAATGGAATTTTAGCTTTGAAGTCCAAAAAAAAGGCACATCTTTGCTGGGGGTATGCACAAAAATGTAAACATGGCAGTCTCCAAGTTAGTACAGGACGCCGCAAACAAATCATTTGTGTCGTCTTTTTGCGAGATTGGTGTGGCCTCATCAGTGGGCCATTTTTTGTGTTTTGTATATCAAATTAAAGCTCTCGGAGTCGCAAACGAAGAAGCATAGATGAAATGCTATCATTTTGGTTCGCTTTAAGTTTTTGCTGGAATATGTGCTAGGCATGTTATCCTATTTTTTTATGTTACTAATTTTATTTATGATAGATAATGGAGATATTGTTATTCAAACAAACACGAACATAATTAGATCGAAAAAATAAGATGGGTTAATGTATTGATATAAAATCATTTTGTCATCAATTGTATTTTCCAGATATCTTTGGAAGTGCAAGTGATGTGTGGAAATCCACAAATAATTATAGGTTATTTGACAACAAATTAAACACTCCTGACGACGGATAGTCAACCTATTCGAAACGTCGAGCCCTCTCCTACCATCCACCCTCTCCTCGCAAACCAACAGTCCTTTCTAGGACTACCAACAGTCCTTTCTAGGACTACCAACAGTCCTTTCTAGGACTACCAACTGTCCTTTTTAGGACTCTCCTAGAAAGAATACCAACAGTCCTTTTCAGGACTATCCCAACAGTCCTTTCTAGGACTACCAACAGTTCTCTTTAGAACTACCAACAGTCCTTTCTAGGACTACCAATAGTTCTTTTTAGAACTCTCCTAGAAAGAATACCAACAGTCCTTTTCAGGACTACACCAACAGTCCTTTCTAGGACTAACAACAGTCCTTTCTAGGACTACCATAGTCCTTTTCAGGAATCACCAATCCACCCATCTCACATGGTGCAACCGCAAAACTCACATATTAAATTAAACAACATTGTCTCAAATTGTATTTCATAGATATCAATGATTGTGAAAGCAACCCTTGTGATCACGGGAACTGTACCGATGGCCAAAACGGTTTCTCCTGTAACTGCGATCCTGGATGGGGCGGTGGCTTCTGCAACATCAGTGCAGGTGAACACTCACAATTAATATGATTGTTAATTTCGTTCGCGATCTGTGTTAGAACTGCATTCACTATCACTGACCCGTTGCCTACGGGTTCCTGGTAATCATAACATCATACATGTAGTAAGTAAGTAAAATAAGTAACGGCTTAACGTGTTCCCTGATTGGTTACAGTCCGTTATTCCGAAGGTTCAGTTATTCCGAAGGTTCGTTATTCCGAAGGTTCGTTATTCCGAAGGTTCATTAGTCCGAAAATTAAAAAAATAGGTTTCGTTAATCCGAAAATTAAATCGGGTTTGTTATAATACTATAATTTGTGTTTTGTTTATTAAATTTACAGCCTGCATTAAGCATACCCCTCCCCCTTTCCCTCCCTTGGCCAGACCAATCAAACATTTAAGTTTATTTTATCGCTTTATATGAAATTATAGCATTATAACAAACCCAAATTCATTTTCGGATTAACGAACCCGATTTCATTTTAGGAATAGCGAACCTTCGGAATAACGAACCCTCGGAATAACAGACCTTCGGAATAACGAACCTTCGGAATAACGAACCCGATTTTATTTTCGCACTAACGAACCTTCGGAATAACGAACCTGATTTCATTTTAGGAATAGCGAACCTTCGGAATAACGAACCCTCGGAATAACGAACCTTCGGAATAACGAACCTTTGGAATAATGCAACAAATGTTCGGATTAACGAACCCTATTTCATTTTAGGATTAACGAACCCTCAGGTATACGAAATTTGCGTGTTCAGAATAACGAACCTTCGGAATAAAGAACCTTGGGAATAACGAACCTTCGGAATAACGAAGCGCACCCCCCTGATTAACGTGTATTGTAAAGTAAGCATATGAAATATGAAATCAAAAACACATTTTAGCCTTCAATTGATGTTCTAGATCCCCTGGTTGACAAACATTGTTTATTAGGTACGAAATTTAAAGAAAAATTAAGTAACGGCTTAACGTGTTCCCTGATTGGTTACAGTCCGTTATTCCGAAGGTTCAGTTATTCCGAAGGTTCGTTATTCCGAAGGTTCGTTATTCCGAAGGTTCGTTATTCCGATGGTTCGTTATTCCGAGGGTTCAATATTCCGAAGGTTCGCTATTCCTAAAACGAAATGGGGTTCGTTATTCCGAAGGTTCGTTTAGCCGAGAACAAAAATCGAGTTCGTTATTCCGAAGGTTCGTTATTCCGAAGGTTCGTTATTCCGAAGGTTCATTTGTCCGAAAATAAAATAAGGTTCGTTAATCCGAAAATTAAATCGGGTTTGTTATAATACTATAATGTGTTTTGTTTATTAAATTTACAGCCTGTATTAAGCATACCCCTCCCCCTTTCCCTCCCTTGGCCAGACCAGTCAAACGTGTAAGTTTATTATATCGCTTTATATGAAATTACAGCATTATAACAAACCCAAATTCATTTTCGGATTAACGAACCCGATTTCATTTTAGGAATAGCGAACCTTCGGAATAACGAACCCTCGGAATAACGGACCTTCGGAATAACGAACCTGATTTCATTTTAGGAATAGCGAACCTTCGGAATAACGAACCCTCGGAATAACGAACCTTCGGAATAACGAACCCTCGGAATAACGAACCTTCGGAATAACGAACCTTCGGAATAATGCAACAAATGTTCGGATTAACGAACCCTATTTCATTTTAGGATTAACGAACCCTCAGGTCTACGAAATGTGCGTGTTCGGAATAACGAACCTTCGGAATAACGAAGCGCACCCCCCTGATTAACACGTATTGTAAAGTAAGCATATGAAATATGAAATCAAAAACACATTTTAGTCTTCAATTGATGTTATAGATCCCCTGGCTGACAAACATTGTTTATTAGGTATGAAATTTAAAGAAAAATTACCCAAACTCTGTACTGTATGAAATGGTGTGTCATTTTCGTCAATCAAAATTGTATTTCTTAGATATCAATGGATGTGCAAGAAACCCTTGTGAACATGGCAACTGTAGCAATGGCCAGGACAGTTTCTCCTGTGACTGCGATCCTGGATGGGGCGGTGACCACTGCAACATCAGTGCAGGTGAACACTCACAATTAATATGATGTTTAATTCGTTCGCGATCTGTAAAAGAATTATACATCCACTATCAGTAACCCATTGCCTATGGGATCCTGGTGGGTGAGAAACAGTATGACGTGTTCCCTGATTTATAAGTACCTTGAATTAAGCATTACTATATTTTGTACAAGACATTAATCGAAGGAAGAGCGTATTGGCTTTTTTACAACAACTTTTTGTTACAAATTTGTCTTCAATATGGTATTTCCTAGATATCAATGGATGTGCAAGCAACCCCTGTGAACATGGCAACTGTACCGATGACCAGGACAATTTATCCTGTGACTGCGATCCTGGATGGGGCGGTGACGTCTGCAACATCAGTGCAGGTGAACACTCGCAATTAATATGAATGTTAATTTCGTTAGCGATATGTGTTAAAAGTACATCCACTATCATTGACCCATCGCCTACGAGATCCCGGTGGGTCCAGACCTGGGAATGACAACACCTAGTAAAGTAAGTAAATGAAGTATTAGGTTAACATGTTCCCTGATGTATAAGTACTGTGAATTAATCATATGAAACATGAAATAAAAACACAATTTTATCTTCAATTGATGTTCTAGAATCCCTGGTTGACATGCATTATAGGTATGAAGTAAAACAAACTTACCTAAAATCTGTACCTTAAGAAAAGGCGTGAGACTTTCTTTAACATTGCATTTCCTAGATATCAATGGATGTGCAAGCAACCCTTGTGAAAATGGAAACTGTAGCAACGGCCAGGACAGTTTCTCCTGCGAGTGCCATCCTGGATGGGGCGGTTACATATGTAATATCAGTACAGGTGAACAGTCGTTTCTTCGCTGAGTTATACATTTGATGTTGAACATTTCAAATCAATTGTTCTGTTACAATTCACCTTTAACTAATATATATTGACATTCTAAAACTTGTCAATGTCATTGACGGTGATATATAAGTCGCCAGAAGGTTAAATATGTGTTGGGATATGTGTCAGGAATAGGATGGTATTTAAATGCAATCCCTAGTTGTATATTAATTATGTTATAATAACAAACTAACCTAAAAATATTCTGTTATGTTTGGATTATATGCAAATTTGATGAGATTTCGGGACATTCAATATTGTATCTTGCCTAGAGATCAATCGATGTGCTAGCAACTCATGTGAACATGGGATCTGTTGCGATGGGCAGGACAGTTTCTCCTGTGACTGCGATCATGGATGGGGCGGTTATATCTGCTTCATCAATGCAGGTGAACACTTATTTATCATACGCATCGAAACTACAGTTTGTTTAATGTACGTAGCTTATTTATTATGCCGACTGTAATTGTTTTGCATTTGTATACAGGGGCGCACCTGTAAAGCAGTTTTTTAACTGAGGTTGCCTACCCTGTATGTTTAAAGAAGACTTGAATAAATAAATAAATAAATAAAAACAAATGTTGGCCTAAAAATCTAACTATTTGCATTTTCAAAACGCTTTGAAAGTGTCACTGTTTTTGACAGTAATGTATCATTAGTACAGCACATTTAATATTTCTTTTTGTAAAGAGTGTTTCGAAAAAGGCGGAACCCAATTTCAACCAGCAGTATCTCTGTCTTATAAACATATAATGAAGTATAATACTATCAGAATTAATAATGTTAGGATCGAATATATTGACAAAGATATTGGTTAAAAGTGTTCTAGTTTGCAAACACAATAAAATGCCTTGTTCTTTTGAAGGTTTTCCTCTTGGACTTGAGTCTTATACCATCCCGGATGCCAGTCTGACTGCATCGAGTGAGTGGGATGAGCAGCATGGAGCTAGACGGGGACGATTGAATGTGGTTCCTTCTGCCGTGGAAGGAATTGGAGCATGGTGCGCATTGATTGATGACACAAACCAATGGATCCAGGTTAGTACTAATGTACTCATACTATAGGAAACCTGTGGATATCAGCATAATACACATGAGTATTAGTCAAAAGTTTGTACAATAGTAGATGCTGCAATGTATCTTTGTTATTTTCGAACCATCGCAAGTATTATTTTTTTGTGAGATTGAAAAGTATAATGTCCATGTATTATTTTTTTCATGTCATTAATTATTTTAACCATGGCGGAATAAAAGGACGGTCAAATTGACATTGATGCATATCATGTTAAATATGAAATACACGATAAACAGTTATACATCTCTTAAAAGCAGCTGTTTTACAAACAAGGAAAATATTAGCTGCTATGTAAATGGAAAAACAAACACACAAAATAACATTTTACACAATATTTTCTAATAGCTTTTCAAATGCTCATAATATAATACAGGCCCATTAGGTAACCATAGGCATATGGTAAAGGTAAAAAGTTACGACAAAAATACAATTGAAGAGCTCATTTCCAAATCGTGATGAATCCATCGGAGCAACTCCTTCCAAGACTATACACCAATCAGCGAACAGCATTGTGACTTAAATTTGACCCCGTGTGGAGTGTGCGTGCATTATACTGGTCATGCACATGTATGCATTATCATGCATACTGCACACACTAGTATAGTGTGCATGCATGTAAAGTGCACCATGCTAAAGGCATGCATTCATTCAGCTAGCTTACTGTAAAAGTATTAAACACAGTGTCAGTGCAGTGAAATCCATGTTTATTTCCAAAATCAGATAAATCCACATAATTTTAAAATTCAAATTAAGTTTTAGAAAAAGTTGAGGAATCTAGATTTGTTCGGAAGGGGGGTTTTCTGATCCTATGGTGCTATCTTGTGATCCTATCTTGTGCTGCAATAACTTCGCATTAGAGAAATTGGAAATATGTGAAATAAAAAACCCTCTTTTCTTCCTTTTGTCTAAAGTGGATTTATCACGTTTTGGAAATAAACTCATCAATTTTAGAAAATTCAGATAATATTGTCTGCCCCTTTTCAGGTCGATCTCAATGCTACCTATCAAGTCGTGGCCTTGGCAACACAAGGACGTCAGGATATTGACCAATGGGTGATGAGCTACATGGTCACCTACAGCATGAATAGTGTGACCTTTGACACGGTTCAGGATAGCTCTGGATCAGATGAGGTGGGTGTTTTTTGTATAATTCTTTAAAAACATCAGTAGAATCACAATCAATATCATTTTACATGTTTGTAAATGTTAGTTATATAAACGTGTAAGTTATCATTACAAAATAATATTAATGTAATAAAAACATTATGATATAAAGCTAACAAGAAACAGGGCTGTTGTGGTCTAAAAAGCGGCCGTTAACCGAAGAGGGCGCCCTCCAAACCCCTGACAGTTTCAATCATTTGTTATCAAATTTGCTACAATATTTTTTTTTGTTAAGAAATCATTAAAACAATCCTGAAGCATTTTTCTTTGAATTTAAGAAATTTGTAAAATGTTTAATTTCATTTTCAATAATTGAATAAATTTTGGGCCCTAACATTTATTCCAATCGGATATATACGCATTTTAGCTGTTTTTGAGCCGAGTTTTTCCAAAAAATTTAATTTTGTCTATAGAAATGTGTGCTCTCTTTCATTTCCCCTTAGCTTTTCATTACCTCACAAAATACAAATTTCTTGAAGTGCACTTCTTTTAAAAACCGAAATTTACTATTAATTTAGTTATATTTGCATGGTGATAATACTGCAAATTATAGCACTTCAACATCATGTAACAATGACTATAATAATGGTAATATGCCTACTACTAATAATGATAAACATGACAATAAAAATACTAGAGATATAATTAATAATAATAATCGTAGATTACGACGAAAACTATTCTCTCATGTGCCCATCTTTAAACAATCGAAAAAGCAGTTTACGTGGTCTTTCTTTAAAAATTTTCCCGTTCCCCCATTGGTCATGCCTTAGACTGTATATCGATTAGGAAAACATTGGCTACATTTAGGTTTAATTGAGTACATATTTTGTTATACCTGAAATGCTTTTTTCTACTTCAGAATATAATTATGTTCATTTTTGGCCGTATCTAAATAGGTCTTTTCAGGCAATGCTGATCGTAATAGTGTGGTTCGGAACGTGTTCCCAGCCCCAGTAGTGTGTCGCTTCTTGCGTGTGCGTCCTGTTGCTTGGAAAACAGATATCTGCATGAGAATGGAGCTTTACGGAAATGGCCCTATCGAAAGTAATTAATACATGTACTTATTATTCAGCTATAATATTAAAAGTATAAACTGTTACCCCTTTTTCCTAAAAACAATATAGCGATAAATCACAGCAGTGGTGTTATGAAGAAAAACTGTATAATTTATCATGGCCTACCTGCGTACCGAATTTGAAGGACTTCGGTCTTATGGTTCATGAAACACAAAATATAGAAACGTTTTAGTGTTCAGGTAAATAACGTGGTTTTAACACAATAGGCCTACTTTGGTTTGATCGATTGCAAATTGTGACACTTAACCTTTTGAATGTCACCTCCACCTTCAAAATTATTACATCATTATGTCTACAGTCTAGGGGCAGGACGGTGTATATGTGTCAAAGTGAAAACTCATAATTATTATGTGTGTCTATGAAGATTTATAATTAATGAAGAATTGTACATTCCCCCAAAATATATAGCACGTGTATTTATTACAAAAATGTATGTTGTTTGGGGTTTATGGTAAAATATTAGAGTAGGAATTTAGACAGACATCTTGGATATACATGTAGCATTATCTCCATAGGATATTATATACAAAAAGGCCTGTCTAAATATATTCATCAAAAATTTACCCTCCAAAATCCCCAAGGACTTATGTATTTTATAGGTACACTTTCTACATTACTGCAGCATGTATGAACATTTAAATAACATAATAAAATGGAAAACAAGATAAAATTAGTCGATATAATTATTATTTGCTATCAATTCTATATTACAGGATGTGCAATCGAATCCTGTGTTCACGGATACTGTCCAGGTGGTCAAGGGAATTTCTTCTGTGTCTGCGATGCTGGATGGGGAGGTGACTTCTGTAACATCAGTACAGTGAAACTCATTTCTCAAACGCATCTTTCAGTGATCAATCAATGCTGCTCATTTTAAAAACATTTCATTTTCGAAATGTTACCTCATGAATGTATTGATTTTATATTTGAAATTGTTTTTAGTGCAAAATAACATTATTGGGAAACGCGCACACGCAAACAAATTTTAATTAAAAATACGCTTTTATCACATACCGTATGACAGAATATAGAGTGAATGATTTGTTAATCGACATATCATACTTGAATTTAACGGGGGAGACCGATATTTGGTGACAGTAACTGTGTAATTTGTTAGAACCTTATTATATGCAGACGATTTGTGTAAATAAACCTGAGCTCAACATCGTTTAAAATCAAGGAAAATCAAAAATTTAAATCATCGGACATGGCACTACCCCATGTTTTAAACAAGAACATAATTAAAATACTGACAAAACATGTCAGCTTGATATAAAAATCATAGTGATGTTTAAAATACAATATATGAATTTATACCATGATAACTATCTTATAGATGAAGCAAGTTATGCACTTGTCAATAGACCGCTTCTGTAATGTATGCAAATATTATGCGTAGGACGTCAGACTCCCCGTTGGCAAGCTTAACAATAGTAACTATGTCCGGCAAGCTCCGGCAAACCTAGCTTGCCGGACCTAGTTACTGTTGTTCAGCTTGCCAACGGAGAGTCTTACGTCATACGCATAGTATTTGCATACATTACAGAAGCGGTCTATTGAAACCCCGGCCCCTGGGTACCCGGGGTTGGCCGGGACTTTGCTGCCTTGTGGCCGGGGAGTTGACCCTTTTTTTGCCCGGGTGTACCGGGCGTATGCCGGGACTTGTTGAGGGGAGTTCACGCATGATAAAAAGCCGGGATTTTGGGGCCGGGAGTTGGGGCCGGGATTTGGCCAGGTTTAGCTAGAGAGATGGCCGTGACTTGCCGTGGCCTTTCATCTACTGGAAACAGGGGTCGGGGCAAGTAGGCCGGGGTTTGACTGCTTGAAATTATCTCCACAAATACAACAAATATTATTGCCAAATAAAGGCGCATCCTCACTCTTAAATCGCTTCGAGGAGACGAGGAAGTCTCCGATATGATTTTAGAAACACGCACCGTATACCCAGTCCTGCGCCCGGTCGTCCGGCCGCCCGCGTATATTTTTTTACACCACTGTTGAGCCATGTTCGCCCAAAACGGGCCCAAAACGCGCTGGTAAGCCAAGACTACAGCCTGCTTGTATGCCATATAATTTATATGCACCAGACTCTGCGACTCTGCGATATCGATCTAGCGAAGACAAGTCAAATGGCGAGGGTGATCATTAATTAGTGGCTGATCTCGATGCTGACTACGACCACGACGATGAGACTAGGAATATTCATTAGGCGTAGATACAATGCACTCACAGTCACATGGTGTGTGAAACTACGATTTTATTGAGAAAATGACTAGGCGTTTGATGCATAGAAATTGTATCGCAGGCGCTAGTTGCATACAGCTAGAGCGCGTGCGCTAGTCTTGGCTTACCAGCGCGCTTTGAGCGACAATGGCTCAACAGTGGTGTAAAAAAAATATACGCCGGCCGCCCGCTACCGCCAGCACAGGCAACATTGGGCAATTTTCTAGATTTTCTTTTTCATTTCCGATGTTGCGAATTTCACATTGAAAGGATTTGGCGATATCTGATGACTCGACATCATATCGGCGACTTGTCTATTAAAGTGTACCGTACGCAAAAGTCACATCACAACTCAAAAAACACGCACAGAAAACACACATTTTTCTTCATTAAATTCACTTTATTTAATCAAACCAACATAATATCATCATTCAAATGAGCTTAGTCTACGGAAAAATCATGAAAAGATGAATTCTAAGTGAATATTTGTTGAGATATTAGCACAAAAACAAGATCGAAATTTGTGTGTGGTCGGAATAAGGAAGCCCTAAAATCGGGGTCCGTTTCTTTGCCCGGCTAGCGGTGGTCGGGACTTGGCCGGGACTTGGCCGGAGTTTGGCGCTCATTGCCCGGCTAGCGGGGGTCGGGACTTGGCCGTGGTTTGGCACACAAATATTGCCCCGCCTGTCCGGGACTTGGCCGGGACATGGCCGGGGGGTTTAACATTTCAAAAGTGCACCTCATGTGCAAGTCCCGGCCATCCCCGGGTACCCAGGGGCCGGGGTTTCAATTGACAAGTGCATTATCTTGGATATCCCAGACATTCAACCATATTCGTGGGTAACATTGGGGAAAGCATCATAAACTTCTCCATGTCATTTATTAGTCATTCGGAGAGATTACGGATGATACTATTTATTCTGGTCATTGTTGACATGTGTACTGTTTATATGCCGTAGCGTTAAACAATCTAAGCAGTTTGATTGTGCCTTTAAAAATGACCTTGTACAGTTTTTTTTAGAATCGACCATATTCAAATTTAAATTGATTTTATTTCCTCAACTTGAATAAAAACATACAAATATAATATAAATAGAAGAAAATCATGAGAATCGATAATGTTACGATGAAATAGATTGACGAATATGTTAAAAGTAATTGTGTCCTAGGCTTGCACCAACAATTCAATGCCTTGTTCTTTTGAAGGTTTTCCTCTTGGACTTGAGTCTTATACCATCCCTGATACTAGTCTGACCGCAACGAGTGAGTACAATGAGCAGCATGGAGCTAGACGGGGACGATTGAACGTGGTTCCTTATGCCGAGGAAGGAATGGGAGCATGGTGCGCATTGATTGATGACACAAACCAATGGATCCAGGTTAGATTATCAACTAATTCAATCATACTAGTATAGGAAACCTGTGGATGTCAGCATAATACACGTGAATATTAGTCAAAAGTTTAGTTTGTACAATAGTAGATGCTGCAATATATTATTGTTATTTTCGAACTATCGCAAGAATTACTTTTTGTGAGATTGAAAAGTATACTGTCCATGTATTATTTCGTTCATGTCATTAATTATTTTAACCATGGCGGAATAAAAGGACTGTCAAATCTACATTGATGCATGTCATGTTAAATATGAAATACACGATAAACAGTTATACATCTCTTAAAAGCAGCTGTTTTACAAACAAGGACAATATTAGCTGCTATGTAAATGGAAAAACAAACACACAAAATAACATTTTACACAATATTTTCTAATAGCTTTTCAAATGCTCATAATATAATACAGGCCCATTAGGTACCCATAGGCATATGGTAAAGGTAAAAAGTTACGACAAAAATACAATTGAAGAGCTCATTTCCAAATCGTGATGAATCCATCGGAGCAACTCCTTCCAAGACTATACACACAATCAGCGAACAGCATTGTGACTTAAATTTGACCCCGTGTGGAGTGTGTGTGCATTATACTGGTCATGCACATGTATGCATTATCATGCATACTGCACACACTAGTATAGTGTGCATGCATGTAAAGTGCACCATGCTAAAGGCATGCATTCATTCAGCTAGCTTACTGTAAAAGTATTAAACACAGTGTCAGTGCAGTGAAATCCATGTTTATTTCCAAAATCAGATAAATCCACATAATTTTAAAGTTCAAATTAAGTTTTAGAAAAAGTTAAGGAATCTAGATTTGTTCGGAAGGGGGGTTTTCTGATCCTATGGTGCTATCTTGTGATCCTATCTTGTGCTGCAATAACTTCGCATTAGAGAAATTGGAAATATGTGAAATAAAAAACCCCTCTTTCTTCCTTTTGTCTAAAGTGGATTTATCACGTTTTGGAAATAAACTCATCAATTTTAGAAAATTCAGATAATATTGTCTGCCCCTTTTCAGGTCGATCTCAATGCTACCTATCAAGTCGTGGCCTTGGCAACACAAGGACGTCAGGATATTGACCAATGGGTGATGAGCTACATGGTCACCTACAGCATGAATGGTGTGACCTTTGACACGGTTCAGGATAGCTCTGGATCAGATGAGGTGGGTGTTTTTTGTATAATTCTTTAAAAACATCAGTAGAATCACAATCAATATCATTTTACATGTTTGTAAATGTTAGTTATATAAACGTGTAAGTTATCATTACAACATAATATTAATGTAATAAAAACATTATGATATAAAGCTAACAAGAAACAGGGCTGTTGTGGTCTAAAAAGCGGCCGTTAACCGAAGAGGGCGCCCTCCAAACCCCTGACAGTTTCAATCATTTGTTATCAAATTTGCTACAATATTTTTTTTATTTTAAGAAATCATTAAAACAATCCTGAAGCATTTTTCTTTGAATTTAAGAAATTTGTAAAATGTTTAATTTCATTTTCAATAATTGAATAAATTTTAGGCCCTAACATTTATTCCAATCGGATATATACGCATTTTAGCTGTTTTTGAGCCGAGTTTTTCCAAAAAATTTAATTTTGTCTATAGAAATGTGTGCTCTCTTTCATTTTTCCCTTAGCTTTTCATTACCTCACAAAATACAAATTTCTTGAAGTGCACTTCTTTTAAAAACCGAAATTTACTATTAATTTAGTTATATTTGCATGGTAATAATACTGCAAATTATAGCACTTCAACATCATGTAACAATGACTATAATAATGGTAATATGCCTACTACTAATAATGATAAACATGACAATAAAAATACTAGAGATATAATTAATAATAATAATCGTAGATTACGACGAAAACTATTCTCTCATGTGCCCATCTTTAAACAATCGAAAAAGCAGTTTACGTGGTCTTTCTTTAAAACTTTTCCCGTTCCCCCATTGGTCATGCCTTAGACTGTATATCGATTAGGAAAACATTGGCTACATTTAGGTTTAATTGAGTACATATTTTGTTATACCTGAAATGCTTTTTTCTACTTCAGAATATAATTATGTTCATTTTTGGCCGTATCTAAATAGGTCTTTTCAGGCAATGCTGATCGTAATAGTGTGGTTCGGAACGTGTTCCCAGCCCCAGTAGTGTGTCGCTTCTTGCGTGTGCGTCCTGTTGCTTGGAAAACAGATATCTGCATGAGAATGGAGCTTTACGGAAATGGCCCTATCGAAAGTAATTAATACATGTACTTATTATTCAGCTATAATATTAAAAGTATAAACTGTTACAACTTTTTCCTAAAAACAATATAGCGATAAATCACAGCAGTGGTGTTATGAAGAAAAACTGTATAATTTATCATGGCCTACCTGCGTACCGAATTTGAAGGCATTCGGTCTTATGGTTCATGAAACACAAAATATAGAAACGTTTTAGTGTTCAGGTAAATAACGTGGTTTTAACACAATTAGCCTACTTTGGTTTGATCGATTGCAAATTGTGACACTTAACCTTTTGAATGTCACCTCCACCTTCAAAATTATTACATCATTATGTCTACAGTCTAGGGGCAGGACGGTGTATATGTGTCAAAGTGAAAACTCATAATTATTATGTGTGTCTATGAAGATTTATAATTAATGAAGAATTGTACATTTCCCCAAAATATATAGCACGTGTATTTATTACAAAAATGTATGTTGTTTGGGGTTTATGGTAAAATATTAGAGTAGGAATTTAGACAGACATCTTGGATATACATGTAGCATTATCTCCATAGGATATTATATACAAAAGGGCCTGTCTAAATATATTCATCAAAAATTAACCCTCCAAAATCCCCAAGGATTTATATATGTATAGGTACACTTTCTATATTACTGCAGCATGTATGAACATTTAAATAACATAATAAAATGGAAAACAAGATAAATTAGTCGATATAATTATTATTTGCTATCAATTCTATATTACAGGATGTGCAATCAAATCCTGTGATCACGGATACTGTCCAGGTGGTCAAGGGAATTTCTTCTGTGTCTGCGATCCTGGATGGGGAGGTGACTTCTGCAACATCAATACAGGTGAAACTCATTTCTCAAACGCATCATTGAGTGGTCAATCAATGCTGCTCATTTTCAAAACATTTAATTTTCGAAATGTAACCTTATAAATGTATTGATTTATATTCCGATTTTTTTTAAATGCGAAATAACATGATTTGGAAACGCCCAAACGCAACAAAAAAGCGCGTTAATTACATACCGTATGAAAGAATATATCATGACTGATTTGTAAATCGTATCATACTTGAATTAAACAGGGGAGCCCTATAGTTGGTGACAGTTACTGTGTAGTTTGTCATGCACCTAATTATATGCAGAAGATTTGTGAAAATAAACCTGAGCTCGACATCATTTGAAATCAAGGAAAATCTAAATCATCGGATCTGGCACTATCCCATGTTTTAAACACAGGAAAATTATTAACATACTGACGAAAACATGAAAGCTTGACATATACAAACCATAGTGACGTTTAAAAAACTATATATGAATTTATACCATGATTACCATCAAATAGATCCCAGATATTCAACCATATTCGTAGGTAACATTGGGAAAGGCATCATAAACTTCTCCAGGTCATTTCTTGGTCATTCGGAGAGATTAGGGATGACAATTATTTTTTTCATTCTGATCATGGTTGACATGTGTACTATTCATGTGCCATAGCATTAAACAATCCAAGCAGTTTGATAGTGCATCTAAAAATTACCTTGTACACTTTTCTTTGGAACCGACCATATAATGAAGTAAATCATGAGCATCGATAATGTTACGATGGCATACATTCACAAAGATGTTGATGAAAAGTGTCCTAAGCTTGCACAAACAATTCAATGCCTTGTTCTTTTGAAGGTTTTCCCCTGGGACTTGAGTCTTATACCATCCCTGATACCAGTCTGACCGCGTCGAGCGAGTGGAATGCGCAGCAGGGAGCTAGACGGGGACGATTGAATGTGGTTCTTTCTGCTGATGGAGAGGGAGCATGGTGTGTCGGCACGACTGACGAAAACCAATGGTTCCAGGTTGGATTATCTTCTAATGTAATAATACTATAGGAAACCTATGGATGTCAGCATAGAACGTCTGAATATTAGTCAAAAGTTTAGTTTGTACAATAGTAGATGGTACTTTTTTTCTTCAAATTATTGTACAAGTACTTTTATTTGTATGAAATTGAAAGTATGCTGTTCATGTATTATTTTTTCTATTTCAAAACGTATTTTTTTCTTTTTAAGATCTTCTTGAATTTACTTTTACAAGTCATAATTATTCCTTTAACCCGCATAAAATTGTACTTCTGGTGGAAATATGTATTTTATCTTTCACATTTGGTTCATGTCATGAATTATTTTAACCATGTCGGACTAAAACGACTGTCAATTTACATTCATGCAATTCATATTAATATTAATATAAACTACACTTTAAACAGTTAAACGTATACCACCATAAAGCAGCGGTTTGAAAACTAGTAAACCTTTTAGCATTTAACAAAGTTTTCTAATAGCTTTAGAAATGCCCATAGTGATAATACAGGGCCTACCGTAAAAGTTTGACTAGAGGCGCTACTTTCTCACAATATTAGCATGTATTATCAACAGCCCCAGCCCCGTCCACAAGGATCTAGTATAATGAATATGTATCTAGCCCTTTGTCAACGATCTTCGAGCAGGTCTTAATGAATATTTATGATAGCATAATCATGTAAAATTGAGAAGAGGTAAACGTTACTTAGGGTAAAAAACCCACCAAGCAAGCAGAAGTAGCTCTTGGGTCGGTGGTTGGTGCAAATCATTCTAGGCATGGCGGTATGTAAAGCCGTAGGTTCAGGTCGCATTGGATTAATTATGTTTTTATTCTTCGATTTCATAGGAAATTTTGTTTTAACAAATGCCACCGTTTTGTGCATAGGAATAGGAAGGAAAATCATTTACTTTTTGTCAGATACACAATTATGACAGGTGAAATCATGGCATTCCCTGTCCCACCCCACCACACCCCACCCACACACACACACACACACACACACACAAACACACTAGTTAAGAGTCGTGTAGGCGGGGGGGGGGGGGGGCATGGGCGTCGATCTGTCATTGATACCCATTCATCAGGGGGGATGATCTATTCATACATCCCCCTGATGAATGGGTATTACGTAAGTATCGACGCCCATGGGGGGGGGGGGGGGGTGCATGTCCGTCGCCAAAAATGTTCGAGGCCGAGACCGAGACCACTTATTCAGTTGTTTCCCCAAGGCCACCTAATAGTGGTAAAGGGGGAAGGGGCAACTTGTAACTTGTAACGTGTTTTTAAAATAATGTTTGTTATGAATTTTCGACACCCTTGGGCATGGGCGTAAATCTGTCATTGATACTCATTCAACAGGGGGGGATGATGTATTCATTCATCCCCCCCTGATGATTAGGTGTTACGTAAGTATTTACGCCCATGCCCTTGGGCCTTGGTCCATTTAACGATGTCTCTCAAGCTACCCATCATCCTTCCCCTTCGACCCCTCCAAAATATTTCACTGAACATCACGACCAGTAAATCAATGAGGATTACGTATTGTATTAGAATTACTTTAAGAAAATACGCGTCTTAAAGCCAAATCCCCTAAATGCTGGTAGATGACAATTAAAAACAATTCAATCAAATTAAACATGTTAAATAGCAATGTAGCTATCGAGTATGTATGTACAACATGCATTCTGCATCATAGCCATTGGTTCCTGATATGTTTGAATAAGGGAATGTGTTTTACATTAACATGTTATAGTATTTTCACAAATCATTCCATAGAAAATATTCCATGTACAAATATTTATTACAAAATCGCTCTATATTTAAGCATTATGTTCATCTAATAAGGTAATTTGTCTTTAACTAGTTTTCTCTTTCCAGTTGAATTTCTATTCATCAAGATCACCTGTTTGGTTTCCATGTGATTCTTTTGTTATCATATTTTACGACGCACACTGAAGCTGTTACTAGGCAGATAAACCTCGTACAATCAGTCGATCTGTTTGAATATTACGTAACTATGCATTATAGCGCTCTCTGCATGATAGTCCATTTTGTAATGGCATATTATGCCGTTGATTTACAGTCGATTAAGTGATCGAGGTTATCCCAGATGTCGTCATATTTTGAAGCACTTGGGCTAGAAAATATAGTAGCGATCTTGTCTATCGGAGGAGAAATGTTGTCCCTTTATCAATCTGAGTGGACTTTGGGGCCAACAATTGATTTATATTGGGATTACAGATACTTTATTCTGGTATTAACGTGTGTGAGGTGTGTGCGCTATGTGCGTACTGTATTTGAATGAATGCAAACAAAACCAATCATGAAAACATTGTTTTTAAATGCAGGTTACAAAAGAAACAAATGAATTGAAACAATTTAAAACAAAATAAATAAAAGAATATAATGAACAAAAAATGACGAGAAAAAAGTGAAATGAAAGGAGAATGACACAAAACAGGGAAACAGAACCAACAACTAATACTATTAAAAAAAACGCAGGACTTCATTTGGGTGGATTTGATCCGCGTACTTTGAGATCTAAAAACAGACCAATACCATCTACCGTTGAACCACGTTCTGAAGCGGAATTTAAAGCATATTCTTTCAGCCCTTTCACACATCTTCGACATGTTTCATTCATGCTTATGTATAATTATTCAGAACAGTTGTACGATCTATTGCATTATTTGAGGCGCTAGGAGGAACATTATTGTTCGAACTGTATTATTATGTCCAAGCAATCGTTATCCTCATTGTGCTCTCCGCATTATCTGTTTTGAAAAGGAACTCGTGATGCACCACCAACAAGACTATTCACACTATTTCAAATGAATAGCAACAACATATATATATTTGCATAATCCCTTGAGTTTCATCTCAACTATAGATATAGAAACATATTGCATATCATAGCAGTTTCCAAGTTACAACGTGCAGCACTAGCAGCATAAAATCAAAGAATGCATGACACGGCATCTCAAGTTCGAATCTGACAAACCATGCATAATGAACATAATCGTAGTCATAGCGTGCGTGTGCTGTGTGCATGTATACTATAACGGGTGTGTTTGTGTCCGTGTGTGTGGGGGGGGGGGGGGGGGAGGGGGCGGGGCTGGGTTGCTCAACATTGCTTCCTATTCATAAGATGTTATTAATTCTTGGTCGGAAAAGAGTAAAATAAAATTTGTGCTTGATGAAGAGTTGGCTGAAACAGGGTGATGAATCAATTTCAAAATGACCCTACCCCCTCCATCCACTAATATATAAAGCTTAATACTATTACTAGCAGAATTGTGTATTTAAGTTAACACAGAAATGATAATTTTCATTCCCATTCCTATGCCCAAAACGCTGGCATCTGTTAAAAAAAAAAAAAAAAAAAAAAAATCACTTATCCAGTGCGTCTTGAACCTACGGCTCTTCATACCGTGATGCAGTTTTACCTTATCCTGATTTGCACCAACCACCGACCCAAGAGCTACTTCTGCTTGCTTGATTGGATTTCAACCCTTAATAACGTTCATCTTTTCTAACTTTGCGTGATAATGCTATCATGAATATTCATTTAGACCGGCTCGAAGATCGTTGACAAAAGGCTAGATACATATTCATTATACTGGATCGTTTTGGATGTTTGCTGGCGCTATTGATACTCCTCTAAACCAGTAGCGCATCTAGTCAAACTTTTACGGTATTAGGTGCCGATGGGCATTGGGTAAATGTTAAAAGTTACTACAAAATCGAATTTTTGAAAATAAGATTGTCTGCTTTTTCAGGTTGATCTCGGTTCTACCTATCAAGTCGTGGCCTTGGCAATACAAGGACGTCAGGATCTCGACCAATGGGTGACGAGCTACATGGTTACCTACAGCATGGATGGTGTGACGTTTGACACGGTTCAAAATAGCTTTGGATCAGATGTGGTGGGTGTTATTGGAAAGTTTATAAAAACATCAGTACATTACAACGAATATATTCTGCTCACTAATGGCGCTCATGAATTTGTGTTTTTTTACTGAAGAGGGCTTCACTTTCTCTATATTGGTTGATATTTTACATGTTTGTGAATTTTAGTAACTAAATCTTGTAAGTTATCATTAAAAAGTAATACATGAAGTTATATGTTATGATGCTTGAATATGAGAAATTGTTATTATTAAAGGGATCTTGTAACTTGCGTGGTTAAGTGATGCGTGGTTAATACAACTTGTATCGGTGTGATTCGATAATGTCCAGAAAGAAATGTGTGCAAATATCAAATTAATTGGATGTTATTTGGCCGAGAAATTAGTGAAAATGCAAAGTCATATTCACTTACACATTGCACTCAAAAGGTCCCGTAGACAATTTCATATCCGAATACTTCAATTGTAAATATCTTTTGAACGAAATGGAAATTTGACAAACCGAAACTTGTCCCATGTTTTTATTGTTAATACGAATAAAGCAAGGTATGAGAGAACCGCTATAATTCCTATTGGAAGATGAGGATTCGGACAATGCTTTTAAGTCCCTTTAACCCTATGTACTATACTCATCTCATTAGCATATTTGCATAATTAATTACATGTGCTTCGTTAATTACAAGAATAAACACTGTAAATACCAAAATCTCAAACTTATCCATGTCTGTGATTTATTTTGAGTCATTATAATACATTTTATTATGTTTTTCTTTAACAAAATAGAAAAATTAGCCACAATTAGCGTACTTCGGTAATTAATATGCGCATAATTGCATATTTAACATTGGATCGTTGAAACGAAAACATGAACGGGTCGCTAATACTTCAATGTACCTCCATGCAAAAGTTCGCGTGAATCGGACAATCGGTCTTCGAGATCTTAGGGGGGGTGGGGGGGGGGGGGGTTTAACCCCCCCCCCCCCCCCAGTAAAAACCTGGTCTGAAATATCCCAGTTAAAATAGGGTTAACAGGATACAGGGCTGTTTGTGATTTAAAAAGCGGTCGTTTACCCAAAAGGGCGCCTTCCAAACTCCTACAAGTTTCAATCATATTTTGTATCAACAAATGTAAATGTGTTAGACGCTAAAATATTTTTTTCAAATAGAGAAATCATTAAAACAATCTTATAGCCACTTTGTTTTAGATTCAGAAATGTGTAGAATGTTTGATTATGTTATTAATGTATTTAATAACATTAATATTGGGTCCCAACATTTTATTCAAATCGGATATATGCGCACTTTAGTTGTTTAGGAATCGATATATTCAAACAAATTGTATTCTGTCTATGAAATTGTGTCCTCTTTCAAATATTACACTGAGCTTTTCATTACCCCACAACAAAAAGTTTCTTGAAGCGCCCTCTAAACAGAAACTCTATTATCCCTTTATTCGTATTTGAATGGTAATGATAATGCATAGTAGTACTTTTACATCTGATAATGATGATAACGATGATGTTGAGGATGGTAATACTGATAATAGTAAGAAACATGACCATAATGATAATAACAATAAACATACATGACAAAAGCGATAATAAAGATGAAATTAAAATGTTAGAAATGGAAGGGGTCATACCGTTTGTTCATCTTACCACAACAAATTATCTCTCATGTGCCAATCTGTAAACTGCTTTCAAAGCAGTTTTCTTGAAATTGCTTCCCCCCCCCCCCCCCCTTGTTCATGCCTTAGACTTTTTGTCGATTAGGAACAAATGTGGCTACATTTATATGTATCGAGCAACTATCATTATCATACAATACTTGATATGATTTTATGTGAATATTTATGTACATTTTGGACGTATCTAAATAGGTCTTTGCAGGCAATGCTGATCGTGATACTGTGGTTCGGAACGCCTTCCCAGTCCCGCTAGTGTGTCGCTTCTTGCGTGTGCGTCCTGTTACCTGGATATGGGATATCTGCATGAGAATGGAGCTTTACGGCAATGGCCCTTTCGAAGGTGATTTATATATTTATTTTGTATCATTTGGTGTATGAAACCAGATATCCAGCTACAGTACCTACTAAGCGCATAAACTGTTGTCCCCTTTTTTCCAAAACCAATATAGCGATATATTATATCAGTGGTATTATGAAAAACAAATGTATTACGTATCATGGCCTACCTGCGTACCGAATTTGAAGATTTTGGTCGAATGGTTCATGAGATAAATAATATGGACACGTGTGAATGTGTGAGTGTGTGAATGATTATGTGAAATTGTAATTCTGTGAAGTAATGACAAACAATTTGTACAATTTGAAAAAAATCATACCTTTCTAAAGACAGAGTAAAGTGTTTTGATCGAAATTGGTTTAGGAATAGCTAAAATATCCATAAGTATATTTGATTGGAATAAATGTTCAGGACCAACTGTTATCAAATATGTTAAGAAACTATTTATAAATCCTACACATTTTTTTAACTATACCAAAGTGGCTTTGAAATTGTTGTTGATGATCTCTCTACTTCATAAGTATTTGAAAAAATAACATTCACATTTGTTGGTAAACATTTTCAGGTGTCAGGGGCACCCTCTTGTGTTACAAGCTGCTTTTTATTAAACCGACAACAGTCAAGCAACTCATCTGTTTATATGTTTTAGTAACCAAAAACCTGCACAATGACATTACACACTAATAATTATAACTCCACCATACCGGCAACAACTACTTTGCCAGCAACAACCACAACGCCAACACCACCAACAACAACTGCAGCGTCCCCACCGCCGAGCCAGATAGTGATCCTCGTGAAGTATGGTCCTGGCGGAAACGACCTCTACAACGCAGACTTCGACGTATTCGATTTCGTGATGCAGGACACCGCGGCAAAGAGACCAGTCGACGTCGTGTGCGTTCGCGAAGAAGGCGTAGTTTACTACGCCGATGACGGCGACGATTTCGTCCACAAGATGCTCCCCAACGGAAGCAACATCCAGGACGTCAACGTGGGATCACCCGGTGCCTATGCAAGTATGTTCTAAAGTGGATTGTATTTGCATTCTAATCGACCTCCCGGCAATGCAAGCAATTCCATTAATATGTTCCCTATACTAGATGTCACCACACCTACACAGTTAATACAGGACCCATCAGGGGGGTGTTTCACTTAACCCGAAAATCGATTTTAGCATCGATTTTTAGTGATTAAAGGGGACCACCAGGCAAAGAACAACACATAGTTTTATGATTTGGTATTGTTTTGTGATATTAAATAGATACCCAACATTTTGCAAAGAGTTGTGTAATCCATAAACAATGCAATTAACTACCACCACTTACGCAACCACTATTATTTCGTGGTTCCGTGCGCGCCAAACATTTGCGAGTGCGCCACGCGTACGTTTGGAGACAATAGAGTCACGGACGATTCGTTCGCTCTGGACAAATTAGTCTTCGTAATTCAGACCCATGAACGCATGCTTTAGAATGGTGATGCGTTTTCCAATTACATATTTTTTTCTGGAAACATATTTTTGTGAACTTGTTGATGGAATGGACTACTAAAGGTGTTACCTTTCATTTATAAGAATATTATTTTGGGGCGATGGTACCCTTTATTATGCTAAAATCGACTTTAGTGGTGTTCATTTAGTTAATTCGTTTCAACTGAGTTCAATGTATAAAGAGATATTACTATTTTGGTCTAGAAGGCGCTTCTATGATGGGTTGCGTGGTAGGAAAACAATACACATATAAGTTGTAACAACACGCGATTCTCACAACAAAGCCACATAGGATTTATCAAAACACAGCCTACATATCCACCAGTAACGTAACTGTTTACAAAAGTCGTGGAGTATCATATCTTATTTGCCATTAATCGATATGGAATTATATAAAGCCAACACTTATTAACTGCAAACCCAACACACCCGTAAAAATGATAATACCAACTAAAGTGGCGTTTCAATTAATACGGTAATCTCTTTTATACAGGGTGGCCCCCAAAACGGAACGGGATACTTCCCATAAATAAAACTGAAGACTAGTTTCACAGGATCAATATTTTTCAATAAGAAAATTGATACAAAGAACCGTTATTTTGAAGGATTAGTTTTAGTTTTAGGGTGTCTTTATTGACACCTGTCCACGTCAGGTCCCCATTCTTGTCACGTTCTTACAAGTCGGTGGCTAAAAAATCATCCTTCACGCTCGCCATAGCATCAAACAACCATCATTACGTACATATTTGTTAATGTGTATTCAGCTGTACATAAGGTTGCCAGAGAGAAGAGGCAAGGTAGGGAATTATCGCGGGTGCAACATACGTTTAAGAGGGCTCCCCAACATGTCCTATATGGGAACTCAATCGTGCGTTAAACAATATAAATAAATTAACTTTGTAACGGGCGGGAAAATAGAGATGAGTTAAGATGTGGGGTGGGGAAAATATCCTGGGATTTCACACCCCCCCCCCCCCCCCGGGATTATCCCCCTTCATTCCACCCTCTTATAGATAACACACAAATGTACATGCGGGTGTAGCGATCACTCGGTCATTGATGGATAGCGTATTGTGTGATCATCACCCGCTTGTACACCTTTGAATAATTGCAAGACATCGGCGAAGCACAAATAGCGGGTAGAAAGAAGGGGGAACACCCATGACATGTTTCCCACCTGGAATCTCAACTCATCTAACTTTTCCAACCCGTTACAAAGTTAATTTAGACAATCAATGCAATGTCAAACGCACGATCGAGTTCTCATGAAGGCTATGTTGAGTAGAACCTTAACGTCACTGTTGCGCCATCTTACTTTCTCCCTACCATGCCTCTTCTCTCTGACAGCCTTGGTTAATTATAGCTGAATGCGCATTACTAAATGTGTACGTATTGCTGGTCACTTGATGCTATGGTGGGCAAGACGGGATATTTTTCAGGCAGCGTCTTTGTAGAAATGTATTGACAAACAATAAGAACCTGACATCAGATCACTAAAGACACCCTAAAACAAAAACTACTACTATATGTAAGCATAGTGAAATGATGTTATTTAGTTTCCAACGAAAGATAATAAGCATTAACCACAACATTTAATTTGAAAACAATGTTTTTGAATGTTATGTAACATTATTCATGTAATTTGCACAACATGATGATGATGATGATGAAGATACACAACACATAACATTCAATGTCATCAGCTGTATGCACATTCAGTTTGGAATGTATTGATCCATTACTAATTACTAATTAGTGCATTTCTTGTTTGTTTTCTCGTGCAGATAATAGTGATATAGCCTTTGGTCCTAGCTTAGCTGCAAATATTATTGATATAGCCATTGCTAAAGAGGCCCAGAAGATATTCGTGGCCTACTCCGGCGCCGATCTGATCACATGGTTCAACCTTTCGCATCCACTGGTAGAAACGGTCATCGTGAATGTCTTACCCGAGAAACCAACAGCTGTGATTGTAGATGAGACAACTGGGTAAGTAAACTGATTAGGGCAAACTAATAATATTATTAATAATAAACGGCGTATTGATTACTTTTTTTGAATTAAGTTTATGGATTTTGATGTAGTGCTGTTAGGTATTAATTGTATAATTATTAACATTATTGTCAGAATTAGAAGTAGTAGTAGTAGTAGTAGTAGTAGTAGTAGTAGTAGTAGAAGTAGTAGTAGTATAAGTATTAGTAGTAGTAGTAGTAGTAGTAGTAGTAGTAGTAGTAGTAGTAGTATAGTAGTAGTATAGTAGTAGTAGTATAGTAGTAGTAGTAGTAGTAGTAGTAGTAGAAGTAGTAGTAGTAGTAGTAGTAGTAGTAGTAGTAGTAGTAGTAATCGTAGTAGTAATAGTAGTAGCTGTAGTAATACTATTAGTTGTAGGAAGTAGTTTTAGTTGTAGTATTCATAAAGTAATAATAGCATACAAGTTATTTTTAGGATAACAAAACTGGTTAAACAATAGTCATCATTAATACCGAAAGGAAACAAGAAAAGATGGTAATGGAATACAGGTGCCCTCAGTCTGTATAGACACTTTACATTATATTGATTTCCCGACAGCATGGACAGGGGGTTACCACTATGACGACAGGTATACAGACGGGTATATAGACAGGTGGCCGCTAAGACAGATTGTACTGTACTTCGTATTTTATCACTCGTTATTATTTGTCTCTGTTCGTCTCTAATTCAATTTTCCTAGCCTCATATATTTCGCAAGGAAATACGGAATTGATAGCGCATACATGAACGGGAGTAATGTCGCAGAAGTGTACCACTCTGAGACATACATGGACATGGAGGGGCTGGATATCGATGTTGCAAGTAAGTATGTATACCTTTCTAACAGTTTTGGGACGATATCATTAAAATGTCATGGCAATCTCCCATTTAAAGGGATATAATAACATAGAACTAACAGGCCAAAGTTGTGATGAAATCGATCAAATTTGACACATGATAAAGGGTGACGAAATTTGACTTAAAGGGACTTAGTAACATTGTCAAAATCCGCAAAATAAAATTTTAATTCTAGCGGTTCCCTCATACCTTGTTGTATTCGTGGGACAGGTTTCGGTTTTTCAAATTTCCCTTTCGTTACAAAGACTACGATCAAAGTATTCAGATAAGAAAAACTCCGGTGGAGTTTTGAAACCGTGTACAAAGTGAGTGCAGTGAGTTAGTGAATATCACTTTGGATGTTCGCTCATTACTTAGCCATGCAATGTCCATTTGACTTGAAATTTTCACACAATACCCTGTGGATATATGGGATAATAACAATATACACTGCATCAACCATTCATTACTTTTTGCACATGTCAACAAAGTAATAGATCCATTTAAAACGAAAACTACTCGACCAATATTGTAAATCTTTGTTTATATGTTCTCAGTTAAGGATCCCACACTCGTTCAACCGAGTCACTCTGTCCCAGTATTTCGAGAAAAAATATGTTGTTCCGTTTCATTTGTGCCACCATGTATTACAGACTAATCCCGATCAGGAACTACATGTATGTCTATGACAAGAGCGGGTATACTGGACATGATCTTCCATATATTTGTTCGGTATAATATTGGTTTATACATCTGAGTTTAGAGGGATAGTTGAGTTTTGGTATAGAGGGCGCTGCACTTCATATTTTCTTTGTGAGATAATGAAAAACTGAGTGTCATATTTGAAAGACCTTGTAGTTTTAATGACAGAATACTTGATCAAAATCGGTTCAGAGACGGCTGAAATATCCATTAATATAACCATTTGTAATTATTGTGAGGCCTCCCAACAATTCAATAATTTTGAACCAGTCGTTGAAAGAATATAATGCTTACACTTTGTAACAATTTACACACACAAAAATTAAATAGCTGTTGATGATCTCTCCATTTAATCATTATTATAACAAAACATCACATGCACAATTTTGTATTAAAAAGGTTGAAACCAATGAGATTAAAAAAACGCACAATTTTGAGTTGTAATGGCTCTTTTTGAATAATAACAGGCTCTTTACTTAGTCGTTTGTAAATTTGTATACCTTTCGAGCATGGTGGAGTTATAATTATCAGTTTGTAATGTAATGGTAACGGTTTTGGTTACTAAGATTCAGTTTGACCAAAACTGTACTCTCTATACCAAAACTCAACTATCCCTTTAACATAGTATAAGTTTTGTTATGGCTCATCCTGTGTGTTTTCACCCTGTGTTCACACTGTGGATGAGTTTGTTCTTTCCGTCGAAGATGTTATTATTCATGTTTGGTTACTTCTCTCACTAGACTGCGAGCGAATCAATTCACGATCAAGTTGTTATTTTATTTATTATATACCATTTTTGTTCGCTTAACTTTCTTTTATATCTACTAGATCAGCGCCTTTTCGTTGTTGATACTGTTGGCAGCGTGCTGTTCTATGTGGAGCTCTCGACCGCTTACGTCACCATGCTCGTAAACACACTGTACTCCCCATTCGGCGTCATCTTCTACAACGGATTGGTGTACTTCAGCGACAACAGCGAGAGCGACGGCGCCATCGTGGAGATGGGCAACTACACCGGGACACCGACGTTCAATATGCGCATGGATCCCGACCTCAATAACCCCAAGAAGTTCTGTTTCTTTTGAGGAAGTGTCCAAACCATCATAGAATTATCTGAATTTAACATTTACGAGCTTTAAAAATGTTATTACATTACGCTACATCCAACATTCTTCATTTGTACGCCAGCTTTCGTCTCCTCCTGGAGACTTTTTCAAAGCCAAGTGACTTTATTTTTAAATAAGAAAAAAAATACTGTACCTCGTTGTTTGACTTATGGTTACATTATCACACATCATTTTGACGAACCTGGCGAGGAAGTTGGCATATTATGATTGAAGTCTCAAATATCACTTCCAGAAAAACCTGATGAAGTTAACGGGAAGCAAAATACAAACATAGGAATACATAATACAATTTAATTTCTTGTATAATTCTTTGTTTATATTCTCCTGCTTTTGACGAGTCTTTACTCATTACTTGTACAAAATATAAGGCGAACCCCAAAATCAAACATTGAACACATTTGCATGCCCATACAAATGATCAATATGAAAAAGATCAATACAAATATAATCATTTAGCATAATTTGCCTTCATAATTAGCTCTTATGGGCATATAACTAAAAATGCGAAAAAAGGTCGCGATTTGGCGAGTTATTATAGCCGAGATCGCAGGGGGAGGAGCCTTTAAAGCCCCCCCCCCCCCCCCCCGGTATTTTGAAGGTTCGAAAAGCCCAATTTGATTTACGGTTTAACAAGTGAACAATCACGACATAATTATATAATGTACATTGTATATGAGTCTAATGATATAAATGTACAAATACATTAAGGTTTCAGAATCATTCGAACACGATAATAACATGTAGACAGTCATCGGCAAATATTATGATAATTATGGCTAACTAAAGACAACGTACCTGTATGATGCAAACTGTACATTTCGAAATGTACCTACAAATGTTGTTAAATGGTTTATTTGGTAAGTAGTGATTATATCATAGAAATGTATTTCCATTCTTTGTAGGGCTTGTTTATGAAAAATTAATTTTGTATTAGAGTTGCCAAGTAGTAGTCAATTGCTCTTATGAAAAAAAAATAACACCATTTGAAGATGGCCTCTATCCTGGTTTACTGCTAAAGCACAGGCAGTCAACATCCAAATATGATTTGCTTCTCCAACAGAGTTTGATGCCACTTGGCAACTCTCACCAAGAATCAAAGTGCTAACACAAGTCACACTATAGGAACTGGGGAGATCTTCTATGGTATAATCACTACTTACATACAAATCTACAAATGTATCAAAAAAGTGATTATTATTATTATTAGTAGTAGTAGTATTGATGTACGGATGGGTGGATAAGTTAATCTAAAACGTCATTCAACGTTAAAACCGATCCTGCATAATTGTATATAATTTAGAAATGGAACTCACAAGTCACTCCAGGGCCCCGTTGCAGAAAGAAATACACTCGATTGCAAGTTACGAATTAATTGTAAGTCTGATCATGTGTTCTCAATGCGGAAATATGATTTGTTAAAACGCTCACATGTTCTGGCTTACAATCGATTGTATCTCTTTCTGCAACGGGGCCCTTGTCTTATACAATTTGAGTTTAATAGAAAGCTTACAAGTATTTCATTATTATAACAATGTATATTGTAGAATTCAATCTTGCTAATGAATGAGCGGCAACGTTCGGAATTTTGCATATTGTATTAAAACAAACAGGATATACACAGTCAAAATGTATGAACCGTAATTTTGATCAACATGTACATATTTAGATCCTTTATCTTGATCATGTAAAAAAGATACAAAAATAACTATTTGTTGCAATAGATTCGCCGCAATATACCAACTTTTCATTGCACATGTACTATGGGTATTTTTGTTCATTGTCGCAAACTTTGTAGGCAATATGAATATGCAGAAATATCATGTATGTTATATATTTTACATATGCTCGCCAAAGGATAATATATATTAAGAAGACGTATTTAACATAATGCTTTAAATAAGTCGTATAAGTATCTAGTTGTTATGTGTTAGTTGGTTTTAAACACGTGTGTGAATATGTAGTACCAAAATGAACAGTGGTGACGCAAGGTAGAGACAATTGTATTTATTTAATGGTGGGGCGGTTCTGTATGGCAGTTGGCTTGGTAATCACGTGAACATATTAATTAGTATGAACATTGCAGCTGTGATATTGTATACTAACTAGTATTAAAGGAATCTACTAACATTTTCCGAATCCACAACACCTACTCACAACTATAGTGGTTCTCTTACTGCATACGTGTTGTTATCGTATTATCAATAGAAGCATGAGACGAGTTTTCGTTTTTTCGAATTTCTTTTTCGTTAAAAAGTTAATTACGATCGATGTTTTCGGATTGTTAACTATCCACCGGACATGGTGGAAAGTGTTATCTGGGTAAAAGTCAGTAAATGAGTCAGTATAATTACTCGGCCATATAACATCCCTTCAACGTGACATGTTCACACATTACTTTGTGGACACATCAATTAACGAAAAGGAGTGGGTTCTTTCGAGCACGCTCGAAAAGACCCACCCCGACAAATTATCGGGGAGCTTGCGGGAACGTGTCGGGGTTGATTCGGGGACAGTTCGGAGAGTTCGGTGATGATGCGGGCATCGTTTGGGTGAACAAATTGCATTAATTTTTCATTCAGTTTCAATTCGGCCGAATCAAAATGGCTTTAGTACCACACACATTTTTGAGGAGGGCCAAACCTTTACATTTCGAAATGTACTAGACACCATCCTTTGTTGTCACTATCGTCACATCGTCAAGTTGATTTGGGGTGAAAGGGATGCAAGCGCATTATTGGAGGAAACACTCTGTTGTTAAATGATTTTGCCCGTATCTTATTATCACATTATTGGGGGCAACCGGGCAAGTGTCCCCCCCCCCCCCCCCTCTCTCAATGCTACGCCACAGCTGGCCTTACTAGTCATATATATAATTGTATTTTAATTTATTTATTTCCATATCCTAATCCGGGAGGCTAACATATGGACATATTAGGAAAACGCGAATCAGATAAGTAATATATTACGAATTAGGGCTACTAAAATGTAAACTAATCTACAGCAAATTCATAAAATGCGTTCTTTTGCACTTTTTAATAGCAGTTTATGTTCGGTTTACATTTCGCATAAATAGTATTGTGTTATACCGTTATAATGTATTTTACTCACTATTTCATTGTACAAGTCAAAAGCTACGATGACGATGTGTAGATATTAACATTGCATCTTTTTTTAAATGTGGTTCTTATTTGTTAATTCATATGTTACACTGTAGCTAGGAAGTGTACTATAACTGAGTGTCCCTAACAAAACGGATCCCGACTTGGACGGTCAACTTCTCAATAATTACAATCAAAACGTTCTATAATTATCTCATTCTATTCTTGTAAATTATGGTACCATGACCATTATAACACTAATCCCTGAGTGTAACTCACATGATTGATTACAGTTAATCTGAATTAGTACTGTTAATTTGTTCAGAGTTCTCAGTGAAGGCGTCTGCTACAGTAGATTATTTTATACATTATAAATACTGCATCATCTGAACAAACATACAAATCTACGGTTATCATCATGACATGTTTAATGAATTAAGAATATGATTGTTGAATTATACAACATGACGTATCGCATTTCCTGTCTTTTAGAAAGGTTTGATGAACAGTACCATGGCATTTCAGAATGTCTGTAATCAGACATGCATGATCTACTGATCATGGTAAAAGAGAATTGGCTCTACAGTGTTCTGTCCATTTTTGAAGAACAGTATTATTTCACAAAAAGCATAGTTTTATAGACACAAATTGGTTCAGAAACAGTTAAAATACGCCATTGGAACAGTAGTATGGCCCCGACATTTATTCGATAATTGATAAAATGTTAATGATGCCTTACAACGTTTGAAATTGTAACGGAGTGGCTTTAAAATGTTGTTAAAGGATTTCCATATTGATTTATTATTTGAACCAAGCATCACATTCTGATTTGTATATGAAAATATATAATTGACATTATCTGGTGTGGGAAGGGCGCCCTCTTGTGTAAATGGCTGCCGTTTGGAATGGAAGCATTATTCTCACTTAGCCATGTCAATTATATTATTGTAATAATAATAATAATGCATATAATATATAGCGCATTTTCCATATAAAATGTTCAAAAATATTGAATGAAGCTTAGTTGCGGAGGGTCAGAGGTAGTTTATTCCAAAGATTGCGTGCTGCGGAAGCAAGGGCTTTATCCCCAAGTGTGGGGAGCATCTTGACAGTTGGATGATTCAGTAGGGTGCCTTGTGAAGAGCGGAGCGAGTACCGGAAAGGAGGGCTTATTGTTCATGATGACGCTTAGTTTATGATGGTATTTTGCAAGTTTTAAGTACCACAATTCGGTTTTACCAGAACTGTACTATCCATTCAAGCATTGATACATTTAACAGTACAGGTTGGGTTCCGGTTCTATATAGGGACACACTGTGTACGAATCGTATATCCTAGTAAATTAGCAAGTCAAAACCCACGCTTACCGTTGATATACATTATGAAAAATGTTTTACAATTCATACTTTTGTAATTTTACTTATGGACATTAGTTGTCTTGTTTGTTAAGGGGAATGTCCGCCTTTTGCAAGCCAAATTTCAAAAGTTTCGAGGTTATTGTCTTATATGAAAGAAAATGTCAGTTAACAGCTTGCCTGAACACATAGGGCTTGAAATTTCATTTTCGTGGAGTCATAGACCTACAAAAAAAAAAGCGACAAACCGTCATTTATATTGCATTACGAGTCTTCGCGCGTGCAAAATTTCGCTCAAGATAGCTGCCGAAATTGCGGCGAGTCCATCGTGGCTTTGCATGAATCGCGCATAGATCGTGATCGAACAACGGCGTAAGCGAATACCTTTCGAATACCTTTCGTCTATATTGTTGTAATATTATGCTAAATCAATTAAACACATTTATTTGCCAAAATATAGCACGATGAAGCTTATGGATGATTTATACACGTATTTTATTCGTAGAATCCAAATTACAGGGCTGTTCGATGTAAAATTTGATGTGGATGGGTGTTACATTCATCCTCATCCGTCTACTGGAAACTGTTCAGACGATTTGTAAAAGGCGGACACTCCCTTTATTGTATGTGTCATTTAAAGCAATATTATAGCTTGTATATAATTATTCACTGTTTTTAAGTATATAGTTGAATGTCCTTTGATTCATAGATTTATGCTTTCATATATTGTAACTTTTTATTCGCTCTTTGTATACCTGTGTACTTCATAATGTTGTACTGCCACACATGCCAAATAATGAAGAACAACAATCTTTTAAATTCAGAATGTGATAAAAGCAATTTACACAGTGTAAAAAAAACACAACACCGTTTTTATATATGGCGTAACAATAATTGTTATCAGCATACTTTGTCGCATAAAGTCATGTTGCTAAAGTTGCTAAAGCTGTTATCAACACAATGGATAACAACTTATATTAAGAGCAAAATAATTACGCTGACTTCTATATTATACTCGTATATTATAGTATTTTTTTTGCTCATGCATATTTGTGGAAGGGAATACAACATCACCAATTTAAGTCAAATATGAGTTTGATGCCAATATAATATGTCATCAACTCGAAAACTTTATAGACATGCTACTATTGGGTGGCCGCTTGGAACTGTACAATTTACTGCAATTTTCTGCGAGATCTTAGAATTGTGAATATGTTGTCTTCATGTTTAGTTTCATGTATTAGGCGCAATTTCCATTAACAGCCAAAGCAAAAATAATTCATTTTAAGTTGATGCCATCAATGATCATTCTGAAAATTGTTACAACCTATATAATTAGTTTACCCTAAGAAATCCTAAACTATAATTTTACTATGGTACAACTTGATGCATACCTAAATGTTTGTATTTAACGGTGTAAGACTTAAGTAAAACATTAAGATTTAATATAAACCTAACAAGTGACAACCGGGTATTGGGAAGGGGGCACAGTGTACCCTCTGGGCTCAATAGGGTTATGAAACTCATTAAACCAACAACAAAAAGCCTTAATGATTTGGTACAAAATCTTAACTACTAAGTGCCATGAGTATTGTCACCCACGGGGCTTTCCATTTCACCATCAAAAGGAAAGGGGAGCCAAATTGCCAAGCCCTTTTCCCTCACGGTTCCTGAAAAGTGCACAATTTCGGTTTCTGCTTGTCGTATATTTTTGGTAACATAATAATATTCAATTCAGAACAGTTTTTGAGACCCATAACATACATGTATGTTTGGACTGGCCAATGGAGGTTGCCATGCTTTCCAACGGTACCGCATTAATCGTTATCTGAGCATGCACTAACCAAAGATTATAAGGTAAGCCCTAGTGTTGAATTTGCTGCTATGTCGGTGGTAACGTAACTCGCTTTTGTTAGTGCAAGTTCAGATGAGGTTGTATGCAATACCGTTAGAAAAACATCCTCCAGTGGTAAGTCAACACAGCTGTAAGTTGTTCTTAAAAGCATGTATTATTTCCACTATAGTAATATCTATATGACCTAAAGGTAGCATAAATTATGAACTTCAGGGTATGGATCCCTGTAAACTTTAATTTTCTATACCACTGTGCAATTTTAGGTTTATACGGGCAGAGCCACAAGGGCTTTTCCTGCCTTGGGAAGGAAATCAAAAGTGTCACACCTCGACAATCTACATAAATTATAGTATTTATGTAAGGGGAGCGTTACAGGTCGAGTCATCGCAAAGATGCGAAGAGGATGACAACTTAGACAGAGCTTAGACTAAAACTTTTATTGGGAGCCTCAACTACTATTGCACTTAACAAAAATAAATCAAATGTTCATATTATGTTAGGTATTGCATAGGGGTGACATTACTTACGGTACACGTTTCATAAGCGTTTCAAACATGTCATTAAATCAAATAATTATGCGCATATGTTCATGTTTGTTGTAGACAGTTAATGGTGTGTGGTTTGCTGTGCAATAAACGTAATCTATCCACTATTAGAAAACAAATTGTCTCAGTTCATGTCATTTGTGTTGGATTTGAGAAAATGAGTGCATCGAATAATTAGTGCTGATATGAATGTTAACTTATTAAATAATACATAATGATAAAGACATAAGGTTACGCGACTCTTGTAAAACGGTTCAGTGAAATGTGACGATAGTAATTTTCAACATTATTATCATCACCATCAGCAACGTCATTATCATTATCAGTAGTATTATCATCACACATCGTCATCAAATCTTCCTCATTATAATCATCATCGTCATCATGATCATCATGATCATCATCACCACCATCATCATTATCGATAATATTTCATTGAGAGGTACCAATTATGAATAATGTTCGAGTCAAGTTATGAATTTGCATAAACTTCTACACAGGAATTTCAGCTACTAATTATGATTTGACGAAGCAAAGTTGTAAAGCCATCTATGATCGCTGCTGATGAAGGACCAGGAAGGATTCCGGCCTGAGAATTATCATGAAATGCAGTTTCATATCAGTGTTACAGACTCACAGACATACACACGCCCACACACTCACACACACACGCGCGCACACACACAAACACACACACAAATCAATCCCACACACGAACAAACAAACTAACATTCACACATAATGAACGCAAGTGCGATATGATATTGGCCAAGTTGTTAGATTGTTGTTTCAGAAAATCGTTCACCGTACAGTTATATGTTTCTTTTTATTTTGCAACGTGTAATTACGAGCGTTAACATATTAAGTATGGTTACAGGGATAGTTGAGAATAGGTCAAATTGAATTTTAGTATCTTAAGTCCAAAAGATATCAGTAAAAACTAATAGTTAGAATAAGATTATGCTTCAATCGAGGAAAATATATATATAAACGTCTATGGGCTGTTTTCAATTAACAAAATTAAACATTAACACAAGAAGGCACCTTAAACATACCTGAACGTTTGAACCGTTTTCATCGAGAGAAAAAAATAAATGCCCTTTGGTACATTTTTAAAAATATGTAGGATTGTTATAGTTATAGTTGTATTTAATTTTAGCAGAACGAAGCCTGCCCTGAGACAAATAAACATATATTTTGGTATATAATTTCACAACTACGCGATCATTTGGAAGGAAATTATTCTAATTTTAAAGATTTGATTGAATGTACTTAAAATTGATTTAAAACCAACCAACCAAATCATGAACAAATTTACTTTGGGAAGAACCAATACCCAAGTATATTTGTATACAATAGTCATATGAACTTGAAAGCATTAATGGGATGTACACTAATAATCCTTTACCAGTGCGATGTTCTTGTACAAATAATAAAATTTCCCGATGGGAGATTCGTATACCAAACCTGTGCACACAATTGAAGAACTCTGTTTCAAAAGGCACTAAATCCTCTTTGATTCAATTACAATAAGATCGTGTATCATTCCCAGTTTTTATACCAGCATATGGAAGGAAAAAAAACATGGCAAAGGAACAGCATTTAAATTAAGGCACTGAAACACTCGCTTCGGAAAAATCAAGTAAAAACACATTACTATGAATATTATCCCCAAAACAAAACTGTTTACAAAAAGTAAGATATTACATTTTTCGAACGCTATCAAGCAAATAGAAGAGAGGAATATTTAGAGATATTGGCCAAACTAATTGATAAATATGTTGAATAAATATTTTTTTAAAGGGCTTGTGTGGTGGAATCCGAAATGTAGTATCGTTAAATGCAGAAAATTCAGAAGAAATCCAATTTCAAAACACTTTTTGTCCAATTCTGTATATTAACATCACGTGATATGTGATGAAAGCATATTTTTCTTTGTGTGTGTGTCGGGCGTTTCACATGCAGTACTGTCGTTTGGCTTTAAACCAAAATGTTTCAAGTAAGGCTTTTAAAAAATGTCAACTTATTTGGTTAAAAAATCACTCCAAAACAAAACAACTAACGTTGTCGCGCCAACCAGGCAATGGTGTAGCAAAGGCCGATTTATTTTGTATACGTAATTTATTTAACTGTATTAATTCTTTTATATCTATTGTTGTTGTTTTTATTGGGGGAGGGGGAGATACGAAATACCGGGTGGCCCAAAAAAACGGAACGGGGCACTTCCCAATATATAGTAATAAATGTATTATGTCCATCGGAAAGAGTGTCTTTTCAAATGAACAACGATACCAAGAACAGTCAATTTGGTCGTGCAGTTTTTGTTTTAGGGCGCTGTGAGTGACACCATGTCAGGTTCTCTTTTTTGTCAATTTGTATTGAGCCAGCGCTTGATGAATCGCACGAACCGCCGTTCATAGCGTTGAGCATCGCGCACTATTGTGAGTGTGCACTCAGCCGTGTGCCGAGAGAATGGGCATGGTCGCTCAATGGTATTACGGGCAAGGAGTGTGGTTAAACTGGCATTGACGAGGTCGAAATCGACATAAATCGGCACCTGACATGGTCTCACTCACTGCGTCCTTAAACAAAAACGACCTGACCAACATTACTGTTCTTGGTATCGTTTTTCATTGGAAAGGACACCCTATCCGATAGACATAAACATTGTGTTATTGGGAAGTGCCCCGTTCCGGGTTTTTTTGGCCACCCTGTATAGCGGGCCACACGTATTCTGTATTACTATTCAGAATGTTTTTACTTTCATGTTACTGTGCTTCATACCGTATTAATTGTAAAATATAATCCCAAATTATTACACCGTCTAAACGTCACGAATCCCATAAAGGCAACAGGCGAAGCCCCACCACGGATGTAGATTGCTAGATTATGTTTCACATAAGTATAGGCCTAGTTCTAAAACCACGAAAACTCGGCCTGGCATCCATGACGAATACCTTTATCGACTCAATTTCAAAAGGTTAAGTTTAGTTCTAGTTGGTGATTATGACAGTTTCCTTTGCTACACAATGAAAATAAGTCAAAGCGTACAATTTTACATTCGGAAGTGTGGTACGTAGTGAGAACACGTACTAAAATGGTAGTGAATTACCCCACGTCTAGAAGACCTTGATCTATCCTGTAATTCATAAATCGATGGGCTGCAAAAGTTGACAAGCTTGCTCGTGTGAATATGATCTCCTGTATTCAGTCGATCGGCATCCACCGCTCACCGAACATGATTATGTTGTGTTTCTAAGAGTGATCTCGAGAAGAAAAAAACAGAGCAAAGGCTTATTGTACGGCATAAGATATCGACCGCGTACATTATCTCTACTGATAGTACCCAATGTAAACACTTAACATCGGATTCGACGTCAAACTTGATTTCAGATTTTTCGCGAATTTGTGACACTTTGAATGGAAGATTGAAAGGCGATAGAACGGCCGGTTGAAATGATGAGCAAGGAAAGGGTAAGTGGGCATACGGATTTGTTTTAATGTAGAAATAAAATAAAGAGTATATCAAAACACTGATAAACGCAATGTTTATAATTGTTAAATTAAGTGAGTGAACAAATTATGATAAAAACACGAACTATATTATTGTCTTCCGAATCAACTGGATATGTACATTGCATAAACAAGTTTACCATTTAAAGCAAGATTTAAATTATTTCCCACTTTGTTTCTTCTTTTTTGTTTGGCATCCGGTTTAATCGCAATTATCTTAAATAGGTAAACAAAAATGTATCGTTTATTTGTACTTAAAGTCATGCCTGTAAAGTGTCTAACTCCACGAAAATTACTTGGAGCTTCCTCGTTTCTCTTCTACCGTGTTGTTTAGCTTATGGTAAAAGAAGAATAAAATA